>CAXKVV010001115.1:0-33520 GCA_964058805.1 Schoenoplectus triqueter | reverse complement strand
AGGACACAATTAAGTTTAATTTAATCTGTTGGTTCGAAGATTTGACAGCTGCATGAACAAATCAGTGGGCGTCTAATAAGAATTTATGTTAGACACCCGTTGTTTACTTAAAATGGAGTTAACTTGAAAGGTTATTCGATTAATTCTGTTCCATTTTTCAATGGCTTGGTTGGAGCTTTATTGCATGACTGAGCATAAATTGATGCTAAACTGAAACATCAAGTTAATGGATGGCAAAGTTCTGTGAGAAAAAGGAATCAAGTTAATGAAGGGCAAAGTTCAGTGAGAAAACCAGGACCATCAGTTTGTTGAAATTTGTCAAAAGAAATGAAATTAAAATTAGGTGATGGTAAAATTATCTAATTCTCGTCTTTCGTTCTTATTTGAGTGAGTATATAAATACAGATAGGGGGGGTTAATTTGTCAGATCGGGTTGGCTCACTATTATTTTATGTATTAATTATTTCTATATACTTTTAGTAATTAAATATTAATTAATACATAATTAATTTTAATCAGTGTATGTGTAAGCTTTGATTAGTGTCAAATTACAAAATAAATTCATGCAATGAAACAAATCGGATCAAATTTTTTTTGACATATATGAATTATTTATTTTTGAATCATTTCGGATCGGGTCAGATTAATGACATCCTAAATACAACGTGCAATTCTAATATATAAATATAGTTTTAAGTTTTAACATGACAAGTCTTTTTATATCATAACATTTCATAAACTCGTTTTTCTATTTATATTGCAAAATTTAGCATTTAGAATTCAAACAATTGATTTTTTTTCGAAGTTTTATTGTTAAGTATATCAATTTACTTGCTGTGATTGACTGATATTTTTTAATACTTTTACATGCATGTCCCTCATGGAAATAAACAATATAAATTGAGGTTATGTAATTGTTGTAGCTGAACTCCTCATAAGTACGTATCAGATTAGTAGCCAGCGAAGTTATAGATTTTGAGAGATTGAAGCTACATTTAATAACAAGAACTAAAAATATGTGGATAGGTCTCATACATTTCTTATGACACGTATAAGTAGAAGATAACTAGCCGCGCGCAGCAGACTCTTTTATTTAAATATTAAAATATTATAAAATAAAAAAATTCACATTTATCTAATATTAAATTATAAATTCACCAAATTATAGAGAAAACATATAATAAAGATTATATTTAATCTTGGATAAGATTTTTGCACAATATGAGTTAATGATTCATGATTTTTATGGTAAAAAAAGTAAATTATTCTAACATATATTGTCACCATTAATCTCTTATCAAATATGCACAAGGTTGCTAAATAAAAAATAATAATATTATGGAAATAATAGTATATATGGAAAATAAATGGAGAGAAAGAGGGGATCAGTGGACGCGATCACATACATTCGATCAACCAAAAATAAATAGTATCCGTCTAATTAAGAGATAAAATGGATATAAGAAAAAAATACTATGACAAAAAATTGACCCTTCAATTCTTAGATGCTTTATATAATAGTATAGAAGTATAAATATAGATTTTGAATTGATTCTTAATAGTCCTTTAATGCATATAATGGCAAAAAATCCTATACAAAGTAGCTTAGTCGTTCTTAAGAAATGTGCTCAACTTGATATTTGATTCTGCAATTTATTTAATTGTTTGATTAATTTTGATAAATATTATCTTATTAAAGAATTTCATGTCTAGCAATGACTTTACAGATTATCCATGGCCTACGTGTTAGCTTAAGCTCAATTGTTTTGTTTAAATACTGCATCGCAGAAATGTGTTCACATATTTGGGGGTTAAAAATGAACTTATATATCCTAAGCATGTCTCAAACTGACCTTAGTTGTATGATTCATTTTCCAATTTCTCTTTAAAAACAAAAAAAATGTTCGGTGAAATAAAAAAATATAAATCAATTTCCGACGAGAAAACCAACGCAAATTTTCCGTAGATATATAATATATCATATGTATCTCTTGATTTTTCTCTCTTAAAACTCTTATTTCCTCGCAAATTTTATGCATGTAGACGCCGTTGTAATGAATCTAGACTAATAAGTTTTATTAAATTAATATTATTAAAAATAAGAGTGAGAAACGTAAAATTTCAAATATACGAATGGCAGCGCGCCACTGACATATTTTCCGATAGTTTTTTTTTGTTAGAGAGATGAGACTTAATTTTAAATTTACTAGTCATAAAGAAGATTAAATATTCGAGTCTTTTACACATGTAACATCATCAAGATTTTTTATTTACTTATTTTCTTTAATAATAAATGCTTGATCATTAGTAAGTGGGAGTAATATTTTTTAACAATAATTATATGTATTCCCCAAAAGTAGAAAAAATAAAAAAAATAAGAGAATTAAACTAAACAAAAATAAAAGAAGTCTTGCAATTTTATGACTCATATTTATATTTAAAATTTTGTAATATTTATTAATAAAAGAAATATAAAATAATTTTATAATTGTAATTTATTTCCAATTAACGTAATTAGATATTTATTTTTAAACATTGCTGCACGAAATGATTTTGTTCTGCAGTGAAGTGCGACACACAACTCTAGTATCTATAAATAATTTTCACAGTAGAATTATTTTAACCAACAGACTAAAAATTGTGATATCTCAAAATATTTGTTAACATCTAACTTTATATGTTGGGTAGGGATCCCTTGACAATGGGTTATTTTGACAATCTTGGCAATGAATTTTCAAATAAATATGAAAAAAATTTAAAATAAAAAATATAGATATATTCTTTTACTTATTTATTGATAGTGATTCAAATTTCATGTAATTTCATTGTCGTTTGATATTTTATCAAAGACTATCAAAATTTTATACAATTTACAATTATTCCAATTTAACGGTGTTTGATGGACTATCAAACGAAAATAAAATTACATAAAATTTAAATCACTATCAATCTATAAGTAAAAGAATATATATATATATATATATTTCATATTTAATTATAAATTTATTGTCAAAATTATTAAAATAAATATTGTCAAAATTATCAAAATAACTATTGTCAAATCATCCCTCCTCTTATATACTAATGCTTTAGTTTATCTGTCCACCAAGGCTCTTGTGTCTTGGATCCTAAGTGTCCAATTAATTACAACACTCTGACCCCAAATCCAGCATACTAGTAGAAATAAACAATTTGATCCCACCTCATTAAAGAACAAGTGAGTGATCCAAAAGTGTAAATGGATACGGTAAGGATTAAGTGGAGGTATTTTAATTATCATATCTATTTGAAATTACTCTTATTCATATTATATTTTTACTCATTAAAATTAGATTTATCTATACAATATCTTTATCCGTTAAAATAAACTTATATCGGAATTATAACATATGCTAACAAATAATATTAATTAATTTATCATCATTTATAAAAATATTTAAACTCATTTTTTCATACAAATACATCTCTATTTACTAGTATGAAAATAAAATATAAATATGCAATCAAATCCAACTTAAATCATTTCAAAATAAATAAATTAAAAAAAATACAATCATCTCTTGTCAAACTTTTTAATTAGAAAATATAACATATTAAAAGTAAAAATATCATCTTGTTTAAAATATAATTTACATTACCTCGTCCTAACATTTTAAGAACTATTCTACTAAATATTATTCAAATATGATAATTTATTAGATTATGGAATCTTGAAAAGATAATAATTATAATTCATAATAATTAATTCACATAATCTAAAACAACTAAAATAGAGCAACAAATTATAAGAGATAATTATATTGAGAATAATATACGTTATTTTTGTAATAATTTATCCTATAGAACAAATAGGTACAAAATAACATCTATCCTTACCCTTATCTATTTATTTTATAAAAAAAATTTATCCATATTTATATCAAATAAATTAATCAAAAAAATCTTAACTCATACTCATTTTATCGAATACGGTATAAATATCGTGTCAATTATTGACCCGATCCGAACCCGCCCCGACCCGACATGTCCCGAAGATAGATGGGTCAGGTATGGGTTCAATTTTTTTTGACCCGAATCGGGTCGGATCGGGTTCGAGTCAACCTGACCCGACCCAATTAATTATGTTTTTTGAAGTAATTTTATGATTTAGTACTAATTAAAGCTTAAATATATACTAATTATACACCAATTAAGATTAATTATAAATTAATCAATATTTTAGTGCTTAAAATTATATAAAAATATTTAATAAATATTTAATTATTTTATACAGGTCGGATTGGGTTGGATATGAGTCAAATTTTTTTGATCCGAATTTAATCGGATCCGGTTCAGATCAGATTAAAAAATAATAAAATAATATGACCCGACCCGACCCATTGAGACCCTACCCCTAAGTCAGTCAGTTCGAAATTAACATTTTTTAGTTTTCAAATTCAAATCCGATGATTCGTACCTTATCCGACCTAGAGTTGCTTTAATTAGTTAATGTCAAATCTCATACTAACAATATTGTTACAATTCGAGCCTGTTTGACCTTACATTTGTTTAACAAGTCGTGCAATCGCTTTGCCTTAATTTATTGCTCTAGCGCATTCGACTACCTAGCATGATAAAAGCAAGAAAGAAGAAGGTACGGATGGGATTTTTATTATTTATGTCAAGTTAATTGTTACTTATGTCGTCAGAAAACAAGTAATGGAAATCAATTATAACTAGAGCTATAATTAGGAATTCATTTCAACGATATAGTCCGTTGAAATAGTCCTCAGATAAATAATTAGTAATATAAAAATTTTAATATATTTAATAAAATTTCATATTAAAAAAATTTAGACAAAATATTTTAAAATGTCAAATAAAAATGATAATAATAACAATAATAATTATAATAATAAATTATATAACTAACACATAATAATCTATAAAGGATCATATAAAAAATTAGATCATTTTAAGAGTTAAGTTTCACTTTAAATATAATATATCTTACTTTAAATGTGGAGAGAGAAACTATTTTATATGAACATTTTGATTTAAGAAGTTAAAAAGATTTAAACAAAATAAATGACAAAAAAATAATAATGTGACATACTTAAAAAGTTTGAAAACTTAATCTTTTTTATGTATGACTAGAGCCGTAACTTGGGCTTCGCCCCGATAATATAGTCGTCAAATAAATAGTTAACAATATAAAATATATTTAGTAAAATTTTACATGAAAAATATTTAGACACAATATTTTTAAATGCTAAGTAATAATAATGATAATTATAATAAATAATATAAACTAAACACATAATAATCTATAAATGATCATATAAAAAAATTGAATCTTTAAGAGTTAAGTTTCACCTTGAATACTTGGATTCAAAAAGATGAAAAGATTTAAACAAAAATTAGTGGTGGAGAAAAATGATAATGTGACGTGCTTGAAAAACTTAAAAATTTAATCCTCTTTATGCATTAAAAATTATTATTATTATAAATTATAAATTTGTTCTTGTCTTATATTAGTCCGAATCCTAATTTTATATTATCAATCATAACCATATTTAAAGCGAATTTGTGACTTGCACTTGCACAACTCGCGACTATAAAGAAAATAGGGAAGAGGACAAAATTATAAAAAATAAAGGAACCAAACAAACCCTAATTCCTGCTCAGTTTCATTGTGCCTTTAACTCAAAATAAGTATGCTTTGCTGCAATTCCCTATGTCAGATTTTAGACAAGTAAAGAAAATGTCCATTTATGGCAGAAATTTCATTATAATAAGATGAGGGTTCTATATCATCACTTTTTTATATATCATAAGATGTCATTAAAGTTATTTTTAATTTATATTTCAAAATTTGACACTCAAAATTCAAATTCAAATTATTTCTTATTAATTTATAAATGTATAATCATAAATTTTCATGATTTTTGACATCATTTTATACTAGAGCAAATAATAACAAAATGAATGAATCTTTTAATTATGATTGATTATTTTTTTATGCATTTATTTTGTTATAATTTGATCTAGTATAAAATAAAATTTAAAAATTATAAATTTTTTTTAGCATACATCTATCATAAAATTAACAAAATTAATGTTTGATTTGAAATTTGAATGTTAAATTAATATAAATTGAATGGTAAGTTAATTTGCGGCATCTTGTGGAACACAAAAACGGTGGTATTGGGACCCATCAGTAGTAAGATTAAAGAAAAAGATAAAAAATATCTCTGTATGCTAACTAAGAGTGTTCAATATTTAGAAATGACTGTTATATGATAATAATCGTGATAAAAAGCAGCAATGTGTCATATTATTTATAAACTTATTTGACAAGTACAGAAACAACTAATTAAAAAGTTATCAAATGTTGTTATACATATATAGGTTGTGTATTATATTTGATATAATTTAAACACTAAGTGGTCATCATCGAAAATTTTGAAACGTAAATGATTCATTCTTAATTATTGGTGTTTGATCAATAGATAAGACCATTCGCGAATTGCACAACATCTGATACATAATAGGAATCATAAATGATAAATCACATATGTTTCATTTATTTTTTATTGCTTGTCAATATTTTTCTTTCCCAAAATAAAATTCATGGCAGCAGCCAGCAGCTTATTTTTCTTTCCCAAAATAAGATTTATCAGCAACTATTTTGATCTTAATAGGGTAGAGTATCTTTTTAAGTTATTTTTTTTTCAATTAAGCATTTTTTTAGTTTATTTTGATCTTAAAGTGTCCTCATTCTAGTAACCAGAGTAAGGTGTTTATTCTGACTGAAATGAAAGCGCATTTTCACTTTTAAGATAGGTTGATTTTGGTAGGTATTTGGTCCGTCTTATTAATTATTAGTTTGTTTGTTGTATTTTTTTTTCTTCATGCTGAAATTTCCATTGAGGTATATTTATGTGTTGTGATTTGCAGATAACCGATATTTACATAAAAAGACAACACAATTACGTCTTTATGTATATGAAAATGGTTTTATTGTCCAAAGATACATTATTGACCGGACAAATTTTTCTAAAGAGAGGTTTGTCTCAATTAGCGCATCTAATTGAGACTACAATAAAGATTGTACTCAATTTTAATGTACCATTAAAAGATAGACCCCGAATGATGGCAGATTGGCAGAGCACATTATAAACTTTAGTGTCATTTGACATCATTGGATTTAGAAAAATTACTTTATAAATTTATATATTTAATTATTATTATTTACAATAATCTTTAAAATATATAAATTAACATCACTAAATATATTTTCTGCCTCCGCCACTGCCGAGCGACTATAATCATAAGATACAATTTGTCTCTTCATATTGTGAAACGTATGAAAAGAAAAAAGAAATAAAAAGGTATTTCAAGGAACCCCCTCTCTTGAAGGAGGATATTCTCGAGAATCTTATGAATTGACGAGATAATTACTAGTGTATATAATATTTTGCAAAATTAAGGACCTAATGTACTTAGAAAGTAGTTAACTACTTTCATTTTAGAACTTATTTATTTTATTTTATATGAATATTGTACATATGCATACTTCATAAATATGTTCTTTTGGTCAATGAAATGAAGTTGACTTTTTGCTTGCCATCAAAAAATGAAAATGGGGTTACAAGATGACTTGAATTGGGAATTTGGGATAAAAAGAAGCATCAATTAGAAGCCAACGATCATATTTATTCCTATAATAGATTATTTATTGCAGAAGCCAGACATGTCTATTTGATTTGAGATAAAATTTAATATTATACTTAGCATATTATTAATTCTGATCTAAACAATTCAGCCAGCTCATCAGAAGGCTGGATATATAATTGCCGCATAAATGCACCCCTGTGCAAGAATTAATCATAGCACACGTTGAAGAGGAAGAGAAATTGAGGACAGCAGCTGCTTCAAGCATTTCAGAGAGAGAGAGAGTATTTGGCAGCATCTGCCAAGGTTGAGAGAGAGAGAGAGAGAGCACTAATGAAGCCATAAGGCCCATAATTAATTGAAGAAGACACTTGACGATAGGGTTGTTGACCATTTATCCGAATTATATCTGATAAAACGAAAGTTTTATTTTCGTTAGATCATTGGATATGGTCGTATGGATATGGATAAGAAAAAAAATTTCATTAACTTATTAGATATGAATATGAATAAGGGATTTTCGTTATCCATTATCTATTAGATAAATTATATATATATATATATATAGTAATTACTATATATTTTTTATGATAATTAACATGATAAAAATTATATGATTCTTATTATATTTAAAATATTAATTATTATTGTACTTTATTAGTATATTTATTTAATACTATTTATTTATCTAAATTATTTTTAATGGATAAGGGTAGGGTATAGGTAGTGATTTGTCGGCGGGTAGGGCGGGTACGGGTCGGGTACGGCGGGCACGGATAGACGTTTTTTTTTTCAAAACCATACCCTACCCGTCGCGGGTACACGAGTACGGGTACGGGGGTACTCGGGCACACGGGTCGGCGGGTCGGGAACGGGACGGATCGGCAGGTCAAATATTATAACGGTTTACTGAACCGTTATAACGATTTATGAAACGTTATAACGTTTCAGCAAACTGTTATAACGATTTATGAAATGTTATAACGTTTCAGCAAACCGTTATAACGATTTATGAAACGTTATACGACAGGTACGGGCGGCGGGTACACAGGTGCGGGTACGCGGGCGTAGAGTATTGAACACGGTTCGGTCCGGTCCAAACCCGGACGGTCCACGGTCCAGTCCAAGGCGGTCCAAATTCGAAAAACCCGAACCCGTCCCACCGTTGGCCCCCGGGGGCCGGACGGTCCGGGACGGTCCACGGTCCGGTCCGGTCCAATTTTTTTTTTAAATTAGAAAAAATAATAATTTACCATATTTTTAATAATAATTTTTAACTAATTCGAATTATTATTTTTAATTGTTTAAAAATCTAATAGTACTAAAAAATTAAAAAAATTGTAAAAAAATAAAATTTCAGAAAATTATAATTTTGGAAATACAATGATTTTTTTTATGAACATGCTTAATTAAAAATGAAGTGAGTTATTATATTTTGATGTTATCTAGAATATGTTTTTTTACTACACCAATAATTATTGTTATTTTCATTTTATTTAAAACTACACATAATAGTTATTATATTTTGATGTTATCTAGAACATTTTTTTTACTACACCAATAATTATTATTTTTATTTTATTTAAAACTACACATAAAATACTAATTGTTATTTTCATTTTTACACGGTCCGGTCCGGTCCACGGTCCCGCACGGTCCACGGTCCGGTCCGGTCCGGTCCACGGGTCGGCACGGTCCATTTTCGGGTGAAGGGAGGACCGACCCACCGTTGGACCGGACCGTGATAGGGCACGGTCCGGTCCACGGTCCGGTCCACGGTCACGGTCCGGTCCGGGACGGGTCAAACCGTCCGGTCCATTTCAATACTCTACGTGGGCGGCGGGTAAACGAGTACAGGTACAACGAGTTTTTTCCAAAAAAAAACTGACCGGCCCTTCTCAAACCCGTACTCGTGTACCCGCCTATACCAGGGCACGGATACAGGTACCGCGGGTACCGGGCACGGATACACGGATACAGATTGTACCCGGCGAGTTTTAGCAAACCTCTAAATATAGGTAAAGAAAATTTTAATGGATACAAATAAGATATGAATAAAAAAAATTTTAATAGATATAAAAATGAAAATATCTCTATCTATACCCTACCCTACCTATCCATTGACCGCCCTACTTGAAGAAGAATGAGCTCTCTGCTAAGGAGAAATTTTTACGCCTCGATTTCTTGTTGATTTTCAGTATAAGTGTACATATATATTTACATACGGGATACTTGAAAATGGCTATTTTGACATTGATAATGAATTTTTAAATAAATTTAAAAAATTTTAAAAATTTTAAAAATAGAAAAAATATTAATATTTTTTTACTGATAGTAAACCAAGCTTCATATAATTTTATTATAATTTAATAGTTCATCAAAAACTGTTAAATTAAAATAATTACAAATTATATAGAATTTTGATGGTTTTTAATGAACATCAAACGATAATAAAATTATGTTAAATTTGAAACACTATCTATATATATAAATAATAAAAATGTATCTATAATTTTGTTTTGAGAAATTTTTATAAACTTTTTATAAAGGCACGTCCCAAGTACATATAATTAATGTTAGCTGGAGTTCACGTGAGACATCTGAGATTCCTAGTATTGTCATGTGCATGAAACAGTTGAAACCCTCTAAGCAGATGAAAATTTTCAATGCTATTCTCGATTTTCGAAAAAAAAGCAATTTGAAAACTTAATTGCTGATCTTTCTGTTAACTAAAAGCCCTTCCCCTTTTCCTTAATTTGAGTTGGAACTTTTTTAATTTTAAGTACAGTTTTCATACTATTTTATAGCGCTCAATTACTATTTCTTTTTCCCGATTAGTCCATTCATTTTAAGATGATCGGTTCTGGGAAATATGTCGAATTAAGCATGGATTGAGATAATTTATCCAAAATTTGGGCTATGGAATCCGTCTGCTAGGCTTCAATGCATTCAATAGCAATTCAGCATTAATTGCTTGCGCACTTTCAGTTTTCCAGCAAGCCATACAGCAAAGATATATATAACTATTTTCTTTGATTTATGTATTAACGAAAAAGGATGCAATTCTTGATTCTTAATAGGATGGAGGAAATTTCAGACTTTCCCTTTAATAAACATTAACTAACATAAGCTCAATGACAGGTGATCATGCAATGAACCCACCTGTGGATCAGGGCCCTCAGAATTAGTTAACAGTCCTTAATTAATTTGTAGTTTTTTATACTCGTGTTCTCCATTGTAACCTTATCAAACCTGAAGAAACTGCTATATGTAAATTCCTTGGCATCGATATCCAATTTTTATGTATGGTGCCAAAAGCCCAAAACCTCAGAAATTAATATTCTTGATGTGCTTTCTACATCTGACCACTGGCATGGCAACCACCCCCAGCAACAGTGAAATCGTCTTTAATGGATTTACCAACTCAAATTTGGTAGTAAGTGGCATTGCACAAATCACCTCAAATGGCCTCCTTCTCACAAGCTATTCCAAGGAAGACTTAGGCAGGGTGGATCCAGACTTTCGTTCAAAAAAAATAAAAATAAAAATAAAGAGAAGGCTAAAATAAACATTTATTTTTTTATTTTTTTCTGAAAATATACATAAAAATAAAAGTATTGATACAAAAAAAAATTCAGAGAAACAGCTACCCTGGCTCCACCTCCATCTACCCCTGACCGTAGGCCATGCATTCCATCCAACTCCTATAAATTTTGTTAACAATTCCAATGGCAAGCCTATATCCTTTTCAACAACCTTCGTGTTTGCCATTATACCGCAATGTTCAGGTGTCGGTGGCCATGACCTCTCCTTTGTGATATCTAGTCTGCCCGGATCTATGCCAAGTCAGCACTTAGGTCTTGTCAATACCAATGACAATGGGAATGTTAGCAACCACCTGATAGCAGTTGAGCTAGACACAGTACAAACCATCGAGTTCCTTGACATTGACCATAATCATGTCGGAGTAGATGTGAACAGCTTGATTTCCTTAAATTCTAGTACAGTCTACAGAAGGGTACTGTTACAAAGATCATAACCAGTTCAGAACACTGACACTAATGAGCAGGGAAGCAATGAAGGTGTGGATAGAATATAATGGTGAGGATATGATGCTAAAACCACACGACCAAAAACCCCCCTTGTCACATCTCTAGTAAATTTCTCAAATGTCGTCCTTGAAAAAATGTTTGTCGGTTTCGCATCGTCAACTGGTGCAGCTGCTGGAATACATTATGTTTTAGGATGGAGCTTTAGCCTCCATGGCACTGCTCAAAGCCTATACATCTCCGACCTTCCTTCCATTCCATCCAATGAAACTCAAAGCAACAAAGGGCGCCATCAACATCAATTGTCCTACCTATTGCGTTGCCTTTGACCGTAGGATTGGTCATGTTCACCTCGGTTCTTGGTCTATTCTGATAAGGAGAGTAAAGAAATTTTCAGAGATAAAAGATGATTGGGAGGCAGAATATGGTCCTAATAGAATATCCTATAGGAATCTCTTTAACGCGACAAAAGGATATAATGAAAAAAATCTAATCGGGTCCGGTGGATTGGCCAGGTTTACAAGGGCACCTTACCAAAATCAAGAATCAAGGTCGACGTGAAGAGGGTATCACACTACTCGAACCAAGGGGACAGAGAATTTGTGTCAGAGATAGCGAGTTTAAGCCAGTTTGTTTGTGTTGTAATATATATCTATACTATTATACAACTATTATACAAAGCAGCTAAAAATTAAACGGGTCTATTTTTTATCATTTTTTTTCAATTTTTTTATATCTCAAAATAACTCTTATCCAATGATTTACATTAATTTTGACTAATCAGACGAACACGATAACGTCCATTATTTAATATTCCTCTCAATTTATTTGTTATATAGGAGAAAAAGAATTAAGGTTGAGAGAAATCATGCGAGATTTTATCTGATATAGTATCTGTAATTGATCTTATAAATGATCTTGCATTTATTGATCTTTTTCATATTAGAATGATGTATATATTATCATGTGATATTTTTTTATATCTAAATGAAAAAATTCGCTGCAACACACGGGTACACAACTAGTGAAGAAAACACTTGAATCACTAAAAGAATAAGCATTATTTTATTAAAGTTGTGTTTCATATCATAAAATTTGAGACCGCAAAGATTATAATATAAATCAATAGTAAATATTATTCAAAATTTTTTATCTATTTGATGAATAAATTTATTTAAATGAGGTAATAAATAATATAAAATTAAAATTAACTTACATAAGTATTATTATTTTAATACATTTATATTCATACTCGTGTTAAGAAATCTGGTGTAGCTCCTCGGCTATTGCCGGCGGCAAGGCGCACTCCTCTTGGTCTATGATTTTGTTGAGAATGGAAGTCTCGACAAGTTCCTCTTCAATTGCAAGAAACCGTCTCTTAGTTGGACTGAGAGGTTCAAGGGCATAAGAGATGTGGCGACTGGCAGGGGCAGAGTTAGGATTTTAGATTTGGGGGGAACGATACTGAAAGGGTCAGAAATTAACAGCAAAAAATATTAAGGGGATAAGATATATAAATTTCTGAATTTTTGATAAAATTATACATATTTTTCGGACGTTTTTAAAAAATTAGAGGCCGCCCCTAGCCTCCTTGGATCCGCCGCCGGCGACTGGCCTACTGTACCTGCATGGAGGCTGGCATCAAGTTGTTGTGCATCGAGATATCAAGGCGAATAATGTTTTGCTAGAATTCCAATCATAATGCGAAGCTAAGTGACTTTGGTCTGGCAAGGTTGTACGGACCACAGAACTAATCCTCGAACCACGCATATTGTCGGCACATTGGGTTACCTGGCTCCAGAAATCAGCCGCGCATAAATTTCTCATCAAATTTGCTTGAAGTATTCTTATAGCTAGTCAATTTTTGTGTGTATAGACAAAAGAGTTTTAGTTTCTTTCTCTTTTTTTTCTTGTTTCATTGTAGGTTTAATTGTAGCCTTAATTGATAGCTAATATAATTATAGACTCACACAACTCCAGTCGAGGAATATTAACATCTCATCTTCTCTTATTATCTTATTGTGTCTTAAATTATTTGTTACTATTTTAATTATCAATTAATTAATATGACTCCATTCATATATATTCCCTTGTTAAGCTAAATTATGCGCACCATGAACCTAATAGGAGGAGAGAAGAAAAGGAACGGTCAAAAACAATGTCCAGCACTTATATGGCAGATCATTCGACCCTTCGTGCGGACATAATTAGCCAAGGATTCTTAAATTAATCTATTTCTATCTCAAATACAAATTAGGTATTTAAAAAAACGTGGTCATATCTTAAAAAAAATGATTATTTAGAGATGCTAAAAAAATAATTATTTTTAGTAAAAATTAGTGGGATATTTAAAACTTCATGACATAAAGATGTTAAATTTATAACATACTAATATATGCTACAAATGAAACATGCAAAATAAACAATCAAATCTCTTTGATTTATATACAAAAATACAAGTAGCTAAGAAAGGAGACCACAAGAATGACAATATTAATAACTAATAAACAAATTAATAAACACCATACACAATAAAACAAGCCTTCACCACTCTATTGAAGACAACTTAAGAAACAATCTGCGTGACCGCCTTGCACAAGACTTTTGTGGTTGGTGCTCCAAAATATCATTTTCGTAGCAATCAGTCGCTTGAACTGGCACTTGGTTTAGTGCATTACACAGCTCTGGTGTAACCATGTTGGAGTAGCCCTCTATGTTAGAACACTTCCATGGAGGACTTGATCTCACTGATTCAAAAGAAACATTTGACAAGCAAATATTGCTGAAATTATCTCCTTGTATGCCCGCCAACATGCCAGCAGTACCAATATTGAATCCAACCACATCCTTTATAGTTATCCTACTTATAATAGGAAGTGCACTTTTGTCATATTTGTCATCCGGGTGTTCCC
This sequence comes from Schoenoplectus triqueter, assembly GCA_964058805.1. Lineage (NCBI taxonomy): Eukaryota > Viridiplantae > Streptophyta > Magnoliopsida > Poales > Cyperaceae > Schoenoplectus > Schoenoplectus triqueter. Next base: position 18,903 of record CAXKVV010001115.1, on the reverse strand, counting down.
CATACTGCCCCTGAATCCTAATTGCTATGCTTACATTATGCATGGTCACTTCAGAAATATACAGATTATGGACATACCCGCCACGGCCAGTAGAGGTCTTTACTCGAATACCATGCAAAGAGTTTAAGAAAAGTAAATTTTCAGCATGAACTTCTGATACGCCACCTGACATCTCACTGCCAATTGCAATCCCAGCACCTGATCCAGACTGGCCAATAACGTGCCGAATGCTGATGTTGGAGCTCGGGTGTGAAAATGATCTCCCATATTCATCCCAACCACTTTTTATAACAATTACATCATCACCGGTGCTTATGTAGCAATGCTCAATACATACATTTGTAGATGAATCTACATACATTTTGAATTTCAAAAAGTAATTAGTTTGGGTATTAGTTTACATGTTTTTTCCTTCTTTTTATTATTACTTTTTTTTTGCAGTTTTCTGCTTGTTTTAATTTTATAATTTTCGGCCTTATGTGAGTAAATGGTAATGCTTTTTCTAAGACAATGGACTGATTTCTACTTTTGTTTGTTACTATCTTGTACATTTTTCTTTCGTGTGCATGTTTAAAGGAAAAAAAATGTTACCTGGATCAATTGCATCTGTATTTGGTGAATCAAGGGGTGCTAGAATAGTCACATTTTGTATAAGCACTTGACTGTTCGTCAAAAGATGAAAAAGTAATGAAGACAAAGTGGAAAAAGAGAAGAAACATAATATTAGTTTATTTTCCTTGTGGCATATCCAGCATACTAAATTGGAGTTGAGTTGAAATTATCATTTCTTCAAATGTCTACAAGGAATGCAAATTTTGACTCATGCATATATAGGGAATGTACCAGTAATAATCTCTTAATTTACTGAATTATGACTATAAATCTCAACAGAATAATTTTCTGAAGAGATTGGAATTTCTACAACAGGAACTATAAGTATAAATTGAATCTGCAGTCTAAATCAAGACATGGGAAATGGTCTTAGTTCTACTTTTGGTCAGTAAATAGAAAATAATACATATTTGTTCAATTTGGATCCAATTTGTTTTCTTCTTCAATTTCATCTTTATTTGTGTAAAAGAATTATACTAAACAATTTGGTGGATACTGGCTGGACCAACCAAAATTTCCTATTTCAGGGACCAAATAAAAATAAACACTAAATATTCAGGAGCAAAGTGGTATGCCAAAGGGAACTACAAGGATATACCTTGAATATACAGGGTGGATAGCCCAAAATGGTGAGTTTATAAATGTAAGGTTTGAGATGACTATTTCAGTAGAGTACATCAACTCGACTAAATGTGGCCTTGTATAGTCAAGTGTGTGGTTTTTAAACCGTTCCCACCAAATAGCTCCTTGGCCATCAATTGTACCATTTGCACCTATTAAACAGAAGCACTATTACATTTATCTGTACCAAGCATAGTTTACTTTTGCTTCAGACAAAAACTTCGGTTGGTATTATTGTATAAGAATGGCTTAAGTAAATTCATCATATGGTACAAGTCCAAAAATTTTTTAGTTCAATCTTTATTATTCATCAAATGTGCAATCGAAATTAATCTAATTAACTAGTGCAATTACCATGATTGCTCAAAAAGCTTTACTTAAATCTCAATTGGCGAGGAACATCAGTTTATCCTGAAAACAATTCTAATTTTGACTTAAATGTACCCTCAGTGGTGTGAACTAGTGGTAAAATTAAACAGTTAAAATTGAGTTAATTGGTGCTATAATAGAATTGTAACCTGTAATAATGACATCAGTAAGGTTGGATCCAAAAATTAAGGCTTTATGCCTTCCACCAGGTAGCTCCCGTCCCCTCCCATATGATGGAAGTGGATCAATAACTGGCCAGCGATTTGAATCCTAAAATTCAAGAAAAAAATTGGAAACTTACCCAAAAAGAACCCACTACTTCAGAAACTTCTATTGGTAAGATGGAAAAAATATCCTACCCCATTCTTTAAATTTGAGTTTTACTGTAACATAACCTATCATACCTGCTTATAGAAACATTAAAGGGGGAGAAGCATATAGGTTCAAAGTATCAGTCAGATCAAGTACAACTGCACACACAATTGCATCATGAACTTACTACCAGCTCTGTGCGAAATGGACATGAATCAAGTCCTATCACAAACTCTCAGCAATATCTTCAAAATTGAGCTACTGACACCTGATACTAGCATGGTATCAATTGGTAAACCAATTCCCATTATGTAGAAACTTTTCATCACTTACCATAGACCCAATTATCACAGCATCTTTATCCAGAGACAATGTGAGATGGCTAATAAGGTTAAAGCTACCAGTCAGCCACTTTCCAGCAGGAACGAACAACTCAGCACCACCTGTAAGAATGTAAAATGATAAGACTACGTTCCCTTTTCTCCGTAAGCTTCTAGAGCAATTGGTTTATCAAATATGCACCCAAGCATGATGACATCAACTAAAATCCTACCAGCCTCTAAGCACCCAAGATTCAATTTATAACATCCCCAATTAAAATCGAGTTACTCACAATGACTGAACTGTCCCTGAGCTTTACAGATTAACTCAACCAAATTACTTGAGAACCAGCTTATGCTAATTTGAAACCTAGCCACCAAAATCACCTGGTTGGATTTTAGTTTAATTTTGGCATTAAACAGGGCAATATTTTGAGCAGGGCAAAAGGTGCCAACATCCAGCAGAAAATACTCCTCAAAAAGTTGGGTATTAATAATTGATCAATATAGAAATTATTGGTGCTCATTTAAAAGAAGTTCATAACAAAAAAAAAGTATATTATTTTAAGCACTGCAGGCTTCCAGAGCAATGAATTTATACAAACACACCTTTGTCTGCAAAGGAATTGAGGTAGAAGATCGCATTTTCAAATGCTTTTGTGTTGATCGTGGCCCCATCTCCTATGGCACCGAATTCAGTTATGGTCACACTGTGTGGGCGGTATTTGGTGGGGTCCATGGGCTTGCAATAGGAGACTGATGCATGAGCCCATGTTAAGATGATAAATGTCGTGGCCGAAAAGAGCAGTGCTTGACATAACTATAATGAAAAATGAAAAATGTACATGAGGATCGTCTTATTTTTAATTAAAATTTAAATCATCGATTGGACTCATTTCTGGGACTATTTTCATTATCCTATTATTTGCAGTGGTTTGGTTTACTAATATTACTTTTTTTTTATGTTTTATTTTTATTTTTATTTTTGCAAAAATAAGCAAAATCAAATACTAATTCAGGTAAACGTCACAATATATCCTTTGGAACTATGCTTAATATAAAAAAGGTGGTCTGTGGAGTTGGGGTAATTCACGCGCATACATTGTGCAAGAAAAACTGGAACACCGATATTTCGCCATCAAATCATATAAATTCAAATAATGGGAACTATATCTGATACTTTTTGAAGTTAATCTCACAGGAATGTATTGACCACTTCCAAGTTCTAATAGATTGTAGATTTAACATGCAACTGTATGGGTACCATTCTGATCAATGCTTAACTATGGATTAAATTCCGAATCAAATAACATACCAGTATTGTATTATAAGATACTACCTGGGTCAATGGATCAATGCTTAATCCTAGATTAAACTTCTAAATCAAACAAAATTTCCCCATTGTATCAATATTTAATATTATCTGTCAACAGAGTTGTTCTAAATTTTAGGTTGACGGGTTAAAGTGAAATTGTGGTAACAAGTTCCTAAACAAAATATTGATATCTAACAACCCATTTGGTGCCATCAATTTTTTTTTAAATCACTGTTCAAACTTTGTTCTGATATTTACAACCACTGTCAATCAAAGAAATGGATTAAAGTATAACAATACAAGGCAACTCGATTTAATGGAAGGGAAAACAAGAAAACCACTCACAGTTGCAGATTTCTTCATTTTTCCAGGAAATCAGCCTCAAGTAGGAAGAGAGGAGAACTTCAGCAATTAACCTTCTGTTGCCACTTTTTTTCACAACAAACACCCAACCCACCAGCTCAGTTAAGAGAAACGCCAGATGAGAGAGAGAGAGAAAGAGGAGGTACGCTACAAATCATGATCGTGACTATTAGTGCCCTCTAAAAGAAGAGAACAAAACGTACCATGGCACCTCCTCTTGTCTCTTAATTCATGGCACTTCGATGCCCAATTGAGAGCTTTCTAGGGTTCTAAGAAAAGAGAATGGTACTGTGGAGGAACTCCAAATTGGATCAGTGGAAAAGAAGGAGAAGAGTAGATGGATTTGGAATTTTGAAGTGATTTTGGGTGCTGGAGAGAGAGTTCATGCGTTAAAGTAGGAAAACGCCACCAAAATAAGTACAGTTTCTTCTGCAATCATTCATATATTTTTACTATTTTTTGCAATTAATGTGTCTTTCAGACTGTGTCACGAAAAATAACTATGTTAATTAGGGTTGATAAAAAAATTCGTATCATTCGAGATCGTCTCGCTATTGGCTCGCTCGTTAGTGAACTGAGCCGTTAACGAGCCAGCTCGTTAAGTTAATGAACCGAGCTTAAGCTTTGGTTAGCTCGGCTCGTTAAGTTAATGAGCCGAGTTTGAACTTTAGTTAGCTCGGCTCGATAAACTATTAATATTTATTATTTTTATTATGAATTTTTAGTATAGTAAGTAATTTATAGTATGCCATATATTTAAACTATTATATCAAATTTGTGTGAAATATATTATTATTAGTATTTTATTAAATTTTGTATAAATTTTAATTAAAATATTATAAAAATATTATTAATTATTCAATAAGTCTTAATGAGTCTTAACGAACCAGCTCGGTTAGCCCGTTAACTTAACGAGTCAATCTCAAACTAAAGTTTTTGGCTCGGAAGTAGTTAACGAGCTTGCCCTAACTCGGCATGTTTACAGCCCTAATGTTAATGTTGGTATTTTTTAGTGTTCTAAATTCATGTCTATCGTGACCGAGTGCGACATAGAATGATATGGTCTGAAAGCGACACAACACGATTGTTGGGCACGGTACGGTACAATATGACACAATTTTGGATCCGTACTTTAATCGTACCGTATCTGATTTTTTGAAAAATCAGCACGATATGGCACGCAATGGTACAAAATTTAGACACGGCACGATACGAAATGAAAACACGACACGACACAAAAGGGAAATAATACACGACACGAGTTCGGCATTTTATAATTTTGGTATCAAGTCTAGGGCATGTTCCCAACTTTAGCATCCATGCGATATTTTTATCATTCTGATGTCCATGATAGCTTCTTAATCATATTTCAGCGCAACTAACGGGGTTATAACTGATAAAAAAATGAGATTAGATGAGAAAGTATTTTAAGCTCTGATTTTGTTGAAAGATTTGGTACGATGTAGAAAATAAGCTTCAAGATAAGTCATGAATGTACTCAATTGATCGAGAAGAAGTTATCACCGTGCATTAAGTTTTAACTAAGTGAAAAGATGTCAAATATGAACTAGCATTATGAGCACTGTAAGTCACGTTATAATGCATAAACACGATATAATTAGGCACGACACGATAGGCACGACGTGTCTTATTCATGCCGTGCTATAACTGTGTCGTGCTGTCCCTCTATTAATTTTAGACACGACATGATATAAAAAATAATAAAAATAATAAAAATAATAAAAAAATAAAAATACACGATATGACAAGACACATGATACAATGCGCTTTAACACGAAATGACACAAATTTAGAACATTAGTGTTTTCCTTTTCCCTGAAGTATATTTAATTCTGCGGGATGCCCCACCATGTCAAAATTTTAATAACCTAATAAACTTTATTATCATCATAATCCCCTTAGCTAAAAAGTATCATCTCTATGGTGAGGTTGCACCATTACTTTTTTTTAAAAAATATATCGCTTAAATTGACCATTCCTCAGGACTCATCGAGAACCGGAGAAGTGTTTTCTTAGTAAATGTACAAGTAATTTTTAACATCGCTTTTCATTTTACTAACCAATGTGAACTTAACGCTGAGGAGATGAAAAGGGTATATAAATTGCAATGTGGGGACAGTTGTGGACTTCTGGTGGAGGGAATCTGAAACCATTCGAGACCTCTTTGGATTCCCCTCAGTAAAGTCGGGATCTTTTTCTGCACCCAAAATGTGACTACTGGTTTCTGAAGTTCCCATGACATTTGAGACCCATTTACCTTTTTAATAGAAATGCTTTTATTGTTACTCACTGCTACTGCTAGTGGCCATTAAGGTTCTGTCAGTGAAATAGCACACATTTGAGCGTTATGTTATGACCACTGAAAGTCTAGATGCTCTTAGTACCCATGTATTTGGGGAGTTGTATAATGACTTCAACGAAGGGTCACAAAAAGGGTCAAAATACAGAACACAAGCTACACATATATCATGTCCTTTTTGTCTCCTGTTCCTGTGTTCTGCTGTGGCTGGCCTGACCCGGTTTTTACATATGTATGAATTATGAAATATCATGGTCAATAAATGCATTTTGATTTGAAATTTCTGGATTAAAAAGATGAATGGTGAAGGAGATCTTTTCAGTAGAACTAATTAAGCATGTCCTTTCTCGGATTTATCTTTCTAAGTTAAAAGCGAGAAGGATTGAACTGTTCAATTTTTTTAGTAAAATGAGAATCTAAATTATTTATTTTTTAATTATCTATAAAGGAATTTATTTGAATTTCGAATCTACGAACTACCACATAGAAAATATTATCTTTGTCACTAAATTAAATATTGATTCTCAAACTGTTGAATTGTTACTTCATTTTTTTTACTATATGGAAGACTTCTATATAAATAGCAAAAAAAAATGTTTGATATCATTCATATTTTTATAGTATGAAATTAATTACTCATTTGTCATATCTATACTTATCTATACTTATTATATAAAATAACTAAGAATTGGACGGGTCCATTTTTTATCATTTTCTTCAAAAATTTTTATATCCCAAAATACCTCTCATCTAATGTTTTACATTAACTTTGACTAATCAAACTAATACGATAGCGTCCATTATTTTGTATTTCTCTCCATTTCTTTGTCATATAAGAGGAAGAGAATTAAAGGTTGAAAGAAATCATACGAGATTATATCTGATATAACATCTATAATTGATTTTGTAATTGATCTTATATTTATTGATCTTTTCCATATTAGAATGACGTACATATTATCATGTGATATTTTTCTATATCTAAATAAAAAAATCGCTGCAACACGTGGTTACACAGCTAGTTTCATATAAAATAGACAACGCTCAAGAGTATCTCACAAATTAAATTTAAGAAAGTTCGTCCGTAAATAGTCTAATGTGGGCGCACACGTAGCTACAGTAAACATCACAAAAAATCAAATTGTTTTGTACGGTCGAACCTGATACCCTGAAATGCAAGGCACGTATGAAATGAAACAGCTTTCCAGTGATATATTGATGATATATTGGGTCGAACTATTATTATATGGTGATTAATGTCGAATTTTGGTGTAAATTCAACTAAAATACATTCCCTTGACTATGATAATCAAGCATTTTTTTTAAAAAAAAATAGAAAAATAAAAAAAATCACATATAATAGCATGAGTGAACTTTTTTTACATAATCCGTAAATGAATCCCGGACCAGAGTTGGTTTTTGTTTTTTTAAAAAAATAGTATCTAATAGAATTATTGACTACAGTGCGTTTTTTACGGCTGGTACAAATTCTCTGTTTTCTGAATTATAATATTATAATTTAAAATGATTAATATTGGAGTTAATTAATTAAAATTAACTTTTTCTAAGAAAAAAGTTTGGTCATTTGTGACAGTAACTTTAATGAGTAAAAAGTTAGTTCTATATGCTAATTGAATATTTTTTATTTCTTTTTCAGTTCAAGTTTAATTGTTTGGGAAATCTATAGGATCATATTTTTGAGTATGTGTTTTGATATAATTCAATTTGAAAAAATATTATTATGAAAACTTGTGAACAATAAATATCCATAGTGATTTTAATACAAAATTATTTTTAGTATTTAGCTTTTTTTAGTTCAAATATCATAGTTACCTCTTATTGAGAAGAGTAATTTATACCAATTGTTTTAATATCATAATTTATACCTTCTTATTTTTCAATGTTTTATTTTTTTCAATTCAATTTTCATAGTTTTAGTCATGTAAGAATTTCAAATGGAATTCAAACAGACTATATATCCAGCTTCTAATAATTTCAATTAGCTAGCTAGAGAGCCAATGATATTGTTGTTAATATCATAATTGATATTAGGGATGACAATGGGCTAGGTAGGTGGGCTATTTGACAATCCAGGACCCGGTCCGTCCTCCATAAATCTCGGCACATGCATTCAGGCCCATAATTATTTTACCCGCCTACCTGCAGGACATTCAATTTCAGCCCTGCTTGGCCCGATAATTTATATTCAATAAAATATTATATATATCAATTTATGTTGTAACTAATTTTTATATAATTATAAGTGACATTATCATTATTTTGAGATCTAAAATATATGTAATTAGTAATCCATAATATTATACATAATATAATATCTATTGTTAATAAATTCATAATATTATACACAATATATTATATATTGATAACACACACACACACACAGATATATATATATATAAATATTTCGGGCTGGACGAATAGGTTTTACTTCAAACCCGCACCCGACCCAACCCGTCGGATGGCCTGACCCGGCCTTATTTGTTTCCTCTCTGGGTCGGGTTGGTTGATCATCGGACCGGACGGGTACAACTGACCACATGCTACATTGCCAACTCTAATTGATATTGATTTCGTTACAATTTATTTATATAGTATTGCATTGTATGTGTTGTATTTAGATTATTTTTTAAATTGAAAAACACAAACAAAATCTACACATAATTTTCAGTCTGGATTTGACTAATTTTGTCTAACAATTGTAATTTTAATTAATTAACTTCAATAATAATCATTTTAAATTATAATATTATAATTTGGAAATCAGAATATTTCTGCTAGCGGTAAAAAAAACGCACCTTGGTGTGTAATTCTATTACAGATCAGGTTTTTTAAAAAAAAAAATCCTGGTCCGGAATTCATTTATGGACTAGGTTTTTGGTCCGGAATTTAATTCCAAACCATGCTAGTGGACGCTAAAAAAATCACTCATATTATACGCGACATCTTTTTCTATTTTTAAAATTGTTTGATAATCAAGTCATAGAACCAAAACGATATACTTTGTGGATTTAGGGTTACCAAATATGCAGATACAATCTAATGGATACCGGAGTCGATTCAAGAGATTTCGTTTGAAAGTAGCTTTAAACTTTGTTCGAGGGGCAGGTACAAAGAAAGTTGGTTTAAAGTCTTTTGGAGCCGTTGATTTTGTATCGAGGTTCGTATTTTTAATAAATTCTAAATTTAAAATTCATACTTTTAATAATTATTATGAATCTCAATGCAAAATCAACAGCTCCAGCGACTTTAAACTAATTTTTTGTTTCAAAACCCTTTGTACCTCTCTCCACCTCCAACTTTGTTTACCTTTCTACGCAGGAACCGGACAAATGACCTAGTATTCTCCAAAGCATCACATATTCTTGCATCGGTCCCTGGAATTTTAACTAATTACTTTCTTTCATGTAGATTGTTTTCTTTTTTCATGTTTTGGAATGCAAAAGAAAATAAGTATAACATTATGCTAACCAATCAATTATTCAAAAACCGTAGGCTGTCTGAAAGATGGTCATTTAATTGTTGTCTGTATATTCTTCGACGATTTCATTGCATATTGTGGGTTGATTACGTGATGGGCACTTAGCCAGGGATGATATATAAAACATTTACCTTAGAAGGAAAAACATAATTTCACAATAATATATTTGCAATAATCTAATGATTGTTTGAATTAGGAATATTCATAAATTCCAGAAAAACCAAGTTTATAATTTCATTGTTAAAATTGTCAAAATAACCCATAAGTACAAATATATTTGATATGAGAGAGTTATATTTTGATTTCTGTATCTTCATAATAGATGGCTGTTTCACTGTCTTGTTGGTGGTACCATTAGTAGAAAAATCTATAAATTTTGCTTGAATTTCTTTTGATGTTTGTTATTAAGTGATTAATATTTCTGAATTTCTTTTAATGTCTAGTAGGTCGTACCATCATTTGAAAATTCAACAAAATATTGCATTCGTAAGCAAAGCTCTATCGCATGCAATATAAATTAATAATCATTAAAAGCCCGCTGAATTTTAGAATTAGGAGCATGCAATTGCTGTTGGAAACAGGATTATTCATGGTAAAATGTACCTTCATATTTGGCGCTATTTTTTTTAGTATACAGCTTCTTTATATATACAATATATAGTCTTATAAATTGTACTCCCGAGTTCGACGATATCTTGCTCTCGAGTTGATACTGGAAAGGGTGAAAGAAGGCGTGTAAGGATTAATGGGGAGACTCACATATTCTTTTTAAAGTGTAGAAGTAGAAACTCAACCCCTTTCTCCGTCCTCCTTATCTTCCTTTATCTCTTTCATTTCCTCCACGAAGCACAATCTTAATGGAAAATCCTTATGCATCACTACGAAAACTCAAAATATTATACATATCCCTGTAAAACTACAATATTATTTCTACTGTTAAATTATTTCCATTAAATAGTTTTAAAATTTTCATATCAGAGTCTTTTTCAAACTAATTACAAATTGATTCGTATACGTTTATCACATCTAAAAAGTTGATAATATGTTGATTTTATTTTTAATAAAAAATGATTTTATTTCATGAAGAACCATAGAGATTTTATTACAATTTAGGAAGAATCCACCTTCTGATTTTTGAACTTCAATAAAAAAAATATCAAGTTAGTTCCTAAACTTTCAAGGATCAATTTGATACAATTAAAAGTTTAAAGACTAAATCTGTTTTTTTTTTGTGAAAGTTTAGAGATCATAAAGTGAATTTACCCTAAAATTTATAATGACATACTGACCCATATTTAATGATTTTTAAAATCAAATGACGCTTAAATTATATGAGATTTAAATTATAATTTATCTATAAATTCAATAATATTTTCATAGACTTTTTCCATTTAGAATTTTTAATTTATTTAAAAGTTTCACAACATTGTCTAGCGAACTGATGTAAAAAAGTAGGGGCGGAACCATGGGGGCGCTAGGGGCCTTGACACTCCCATAATTTATACAAATTAGTAGAAGTTATAATTTATTTTATTTATATTATAAGATATTTAGCTATCGAATGTCTCATAATTCTATGAAATACTTAATATTTTTCTGTTAAAATGATTATTGTTCAAAATTTTTACACCCTTAAGTTCAAATTATAATTCCGGTACACAAATATGCATTCTAATAGTTGAAAGTATCCGAGAGTCCCTAGTTTTTATAAAATATATAAATATATAAATACACGCCGGAGAAAAAGCAGCACGAAATCATAAAAAAAAAAGAGTAGCGTGCGCATGAAGATATGGACAGACATTAGACTGTACCTTCGTAAGTGAAGGCAGCGAGAAGACGAAAAGAAGAAAATAAAATAAAGAAGAAGATAATACACAGGTAAGGCAGTACAAGATTTTAATCATGTCTTTCAAAATTTTCTGAAGATGGGTGTGTTCCCCATTTGAACCCAATTTTGGACACATAGGCTCGCTTTAATCCACTCTAAAAGCTTTTAATTGTACAATCTCACATTCTCACTCACTCACTCAGTTAGCTTTGCCCTTTTGGAAAAGAATATATATACACTGGGGATGAAAGATCTGCATTTTGTGAATATTCTTTGATGCTTTTGCCAAGGATCAGCGTTTCATGAATATACTTTGGTACATTTAAGCCGACAATTAACGCCCAAAAGCAAAAAGGAGCACCGAGGACTATTTTGTCAGGTGCAATTAGCGTACAAACTTTTCTTTTGAACTAGTGACGTTGTGAGAAATTAAAAATAGAGAAGGGATATGTTGACAATGGTTTATTTTGATAATTTTGATAATGAATTTTTAAATAAATATAAAAAAATGTTAAAAATGGAAAAAAAATCTTCTACATTTAGATTGATGGTTATTTAAATTTCATACAATTTCATGATCGTTTGATAGTCCATCAAAGACCATCAAATTTTCATATAATTTACAACGGTTCTAAGTTAACGGTCTTTGATGGACTATCAAACGATAATGAAATTACATAAAATTTGAATGACCATCAATCTAAAGGTATAAGAGCACATCTGTAAATGTTTTTTTTATTTTTAAGATTTTTTTGTATTTATTTAAAAATTTATTGTCAAAATTGTCAAACTAACCCATTGTCGATGGATCTTCACTCTTAAAAATATGAGCACATAATGCAAAATATACACGGAAGTTGGACCTTAGTTAGATTTTGTCAGGATTTGAACTGAACACAACGTAGACTAAGATCCATAATTATGATGCACAGGATACGGAAGATTTTTTATTCTCTGCAATTATAAAAGAGGATTTCTTATACTGCATCATCAACAACTTCAGTTATTTTAGAACCAATATCAAAGCATTTTCACCTCCGCAGTTCATCCAATTTCTATATGATATTTCAGAACATTTCATGTTGACACCCCTGCAGTTGACAATTGCAAAATATCACACGCAATTGCTAAACAAGACATTTTTGCTAATATAGCAAGCATTTACAATTCTAATGAGACCTGGAGATGCCCTTACTATCCCTTTGATGTTAACAAAATTTAAATTTGAACAGGCTACCAGAACAATTCGGAGCAGATAAAGGATCCAACAAATATACAAAAACCGGCCTGATAAAAGCTGCCACGCATTAGAGCCCAAAACAAAATACCACTGTGGGAATAGACTATTATTCCCTTCCAGGCTTTTAGCTGCCAAAGCAGACCACCTGCACAACAAACAAAAATCCCCTGCTCTGTGATGTTATTTGTCCAAAATAAATAAATAAAAGGAAAATAAGACGAGTTAATTGTTGCCGTCTTGTCGGTAGGTGTGACCATAAACATCACTAAACAAAATTGAGGAGGGAGAGGGATCCTTGAAAATGGGTTATTTTGATAATTTTACAATAAAATTTTAAATAAATAATAAAAAATTTATAAATATGTTATTTTACTTATATATTGATAGTGTTTTAAATTTCATGCAATTTTATTATCATTTGATAATTTATCAAATACCATCAAAATTTTATACAATTTACAGCTACTTCAATTTAATAATTTTTGATAGAGTATCAAACGATAATAAAATTATATGAAAATTAAAACATTATCAATTAGTAAAAGAAAATATCTATAATTTTTTATTTTTTATTTTTTTTATATTTATTTAAAATTTCATAATGAACGTTGTCAAAATAACCAATTATCAAGGATCCTACCCCCAACAAAATTATACAGCCGACCTTAAATTAGAAACAAAACTTTCTTGGTTCCTTTTATATTGGACCTTATGAAAGGAAGCAAGAAAATTGTAAACCGGGCCTGGAAATATATGACAAGGTTTTGAATCTTCAAAACACAAACCAGCACTTGGGTTTTGCAATCAGTATTGTTCTTTTTTCTCAGGGTTTAGACGATACACTCAATATTCAATACAGAGCAAAATCACCTCAACTAGGGTTTAGGTTCATCATTTTCTCGACGGGGAAGAGAGATGGGGAAGGCGGCGTACAAGAGGCTGAAGGGGAGTAGGTACCTGAGGCAGCGTCTGGTTCTGGCTACGCTGGCGGGGACGCCGTTGGTGGTGGAGGAGATACGCTCTGAAGAGTCCTCTCCGGGACTCAGGCCGTATGAGGTTTCTCTTCTCCGCCTCCTCGAATCCATCTCGGATGATTGCCTTGTTGAAATTAATGAAACTGGTTTGTTCTCTTTTCATAAAAATAACTTTTGTGATTTATCCATTTTTTTTGCAGATTTCACCATTTAGTTTGCATCAATTAATCAATTGCAATTTAAACCTGACATTTTTAGGTAAACAGCTTGGCTTTCATAAATAGGTTGGATAGATTAAAACAGTATCAATAGGCAGTGAATACCATGGACTGCCTTGTTAAATCTTTGATTGCATTGACTTTATTTTTATCTGTTTTGGCTTAATTTTTGTTGACAACATTGGCTAACATTTGTTTCCTTGCACTAACATAGATAAGGTGCTATCTGCAAATAACCCAAAGATACATATGGTTTAAATATCTAATATGTAGGGTCTATTTGCAAACATTTAGATTGTGGAGGCATATTTTAATTCAGACCATTGTTTTGGATCTCAAATGGGATGCCAGTTTCCATTTCCCCTTGTATATTTATATTTGTTTTGTTTAGGGACAAAGCTGAGGTACAAACCAGGAGTGTTGATGGGTGGCAAGAAGCATTTGCATGACTGTGGCCTCAGCAGATCAATTGGTTATTTCCTTGAGCCTTTGATACTTCTTGGCCTGTTTGGAAAGAAACCTCTTACTATTAGGCTCAAAGGTTCGTTGATCGTATCTTTTTAGATGATGCATGTATTAATTGCTAGCATATAGCGCAAGCAAAGTAAAACTAGGGTGCTCCTAGAAACACGGAGCCTCTCTGTGTTCCTAAGTAGAAATGTGTTCCTAACAAGAAAACATACTCCGTCATCTTCAAATTTCAATTTACATCGCTCAATAAATTTTTTATATCAAAATCTTGTGTGATACAAAAATTTCTATTTTTTAGAGATTTCAAAGTATTTGTTTTGGATTTTTGAACATTTTCATATGCAAACATACATTATCTTATTATTATCTTGTAGTCATAAAAATTTCAAAACCTATACTTAAAAACTCTAAGAACAGAAAGTTTTTGTATCCCACAAAATTTTGATACAAAAAATGAGTGATACAGATCGAAATTTGGAGTAACGAATTATATTTTTATAGTTAGGACTTAGGAGCACTGGGGAGGCTCGATGCCCCTAGGAGCACCCTACTTTTACTCATGTAAACAGTATAACAATATATCTGTGTCAGCTTTGTTGTCACTTCATATAACTAGTTTTTATATTTTCATTATTTTTTACACGTGTATTGCTGTGAATTATATTTGTTTTAGGTAAGTCAAAAGCAAAAGATAAACCTAAATGGATTATAATGTCCAAGACCTAAAGACTCAGTCTGTCCAGAACTGTTATATTTGCATTCATTTCATAAATTACTGTTCTTCATCTTTCAAACTGCTTCAATATCTTGAGTTTGGACTCTCTGTAATTTTATGCAGGTATCACGAATGACTCAAAAGACCCATCAGTTGACACCTTTAGAACAACTACCTTGCACATGCTAAAGAGATTTGGTGTCCCAATAGGTGATGGTCTCGATTTGAAAATAGAGCGACGAGGAGCCCCACCTCTTGGGGGTGGTGAGGTTCTTCTTCAAATCCCTATCGTCCCTAATATCTTGTCGGTGAGTCAGATATGAAATGTTGCAGCATGGTTTCACATCCTACAAGTAGTCATCTATGGTTATAGTTTTTTCCCCGTAACTGGTCATTATGGTCAATTGTTGTTTGATGCCTAGTGACTAGTAGTTGATCATGAGCTTGAGTTCTTTCATTTTCTCTCCTGTTGTTTATTGTTGGCAGGGAATATGGATTTTCTGAAATTCTGGTGAGTTTAGTAAGACCAATTCGTAGTGCCGATTTATCCTTTGATTTATACTTTATATACGTAACATGTCCAATTTGTAGGGCCGAGCTGTTACATAATTGTTCCCCAAAGTATATGCCGCCAAATATTTCTTCTCTTTTTTTTTTAATTTTTAATTTTTATTTTCAGGCAGCTCATTGGATAGATGAGGGAATGATAAAGAGAATCAGAGGAGTTGCTTTCTCAACCAGGGTTTCTCCCCAAATTGTGAATCGCATGATTTACTCTGCCCGTGGGATTTTTAATAGTTTCATACCAGATGTGCATATATTCAGTGATCACAGAACGAACGCCACCGGTGGGGGGTAAATATTGACTATTAATTTATTTAAACCAAGATTTATGGCCTTGCCACTTTTATAATAATGTTCTCTTCAGCCAAGGGTTACTGTCCCAAACATTTGTATGGCTAGTATGTTAGTACCAGCATCCTTATTGTGAGCTGGAAGTCACGGAAGGAATAGCTAAAGAATTTAAATATTCCAGCTCAAGAATTTGAGGAACAAAAATGATAGTTTTGTCCAAGAGGTTTTCTACCAAACACAGACAGGCAGGCTTGATGTCAGTAAAAATAAGCTTAAATTGTATCTTTGAAGTTCTCCAGATTTTAAATACGCAGTTTACATAATATATAGACAGCTCAAAAATGATCTTACAGATACATATAAATTTGCTCAAATTTGTTATATTTTGACAGTTCACCGGGCTATGGCATATCTCTAGTGGCTGAAACAACCACAGGCTGTCTAATATCTGCTGATATGGCTGTTAGTGACCGAAAAGCTGATGAAATGGAAGAAGAAATAGACGAGAAACCCAATTTGATGTCTCCAGAAGAACTTGGTGAAAAAGCTGCATCAATGCTGCTTGAAGAAATAGAACAGGGAGGAGTTGTCGACTCAACCCATCAGGTCAGTTTTCTAGTCCCTATGAGCCTCTACCAGACTGTGAAGTGGAGCCCTATATGACATTATACTGAAAATATAGTATGGATGGGTAATCAAACGGGCTTTTGTTTGTGTTCTAATTGATAGTGTAATGCAATCTACATTTTTGGATATTTTTTTTCTTTTTACATGAAATTTGTACTGTATGGTGCAAACATTTTGGATCCCAATTCGACCAAGCTAAGCTGGCTTGTTGTTTAAACTTCCATTAAGTGATGCTTATAAAGCATAAAAGTTACTTAATTTAAACTTACCCTCCCTGAATCTGCAAGATTTTAAGATGTCCAAATGTTCTCCTATATTTCCCTCTACTCGGATGGAAAAGAAAATAGTTTAGGTTCTCATCTCAAATATATAGTTTAGAATGTTGTCCGTGAACCACCTAGGGAATTTTTTTTTCTTTTTGGTGCCGATGGTGGTTCTTGTTATTGTTGAAGGGTTTAACTGTCCAGCTGTGCTATTTTGTGGGTACTCTGTTTTTACTTCATAATACATTTTGAAAATTTTGGTTAATTTGACCTCTATTTTCATTTTTTAAACAGGGTTTATTGTTTATGCTGTGCTCTCTGTGTCCACCTGACATATCAAAGGTGCGCGTCGGAAAGCTCACACCATATGGCATAGATACCTTAAGAAATATCAGAGATTTTCTTGGTGTGAAATTTGATATCAAACCTGACCCCAATTCTGGCACGGTCTTGCTCAAGTGTGTTGGATCGGGTATGAAGAACCTCTCAAGAAAGATATCCTAAGGTTCAGATAATATTTGCAGGGCAATACCCACCTCATGTAGGTAATTTGGTCAGGAGATATCTCTTTCCTTAGTAAGCAGTTTTTGTTATGATGAAGCTTTCCGGTGTAAGAATTGTTTGCATGAAATCAATTTGATAAAATATTTCTGGGTAGGTTTGTTGTTTATATATTTTGTTCAATTTGTTCTGGTATGTTTGTCCATTCTGGCATGAAACGTCTAGGGGATGAATTGTGCATCTTTCATCTTTGATTTCCTGTACTCGAGCTAAGCAAAAGGCACCGTCGACCGGTCTACGCTTGTGTTAATTATATTACAACACAGTTTATTGGCTGACAATCACTCCCCTTGATATTTATTTTGGGGCCCAGAAGCTTATTTGTAGTTGTGCAACCAAAACGGCATGATGCCTTGCTTTATTTTAGATGATCTGCATTTGAATACGATTAATTTGTAATGTCGTTTCATAGGCTATGTAGTTTGTTTGGATATAAGAACCAGGCATTTTCAAGAGACGTTTCATGTTGTATTATTGCCATGCAACCAAGTTGTTTATATGGCTTTTGACGTCGACGCGCCTTATTTTCTGTAGAATGTGAAAATTTTGAAATGAAAGACCTCCCTGTATCGCTCCCTCGACATCTGGTCCGACGCCCTTAACTGTTAATTGTGCCAAATGGTATATTTTTATTTAAAAACTAACATTTAACATTATTTTCTTAAAAAAATAGCTCTTATAAACGCCAACATATAATACTTTTCAATTTTTATATATACATTTAACATTTTAACAAGACAATGAGTACTAAATGCTGAAGATAAGACTTCAGGGAGAAATCACACGGTGTGAACTAGACCTACCATTCCATATACATCCACTACTTCTGTACAATATCACTCGCATGCACCTTTTGCAAAGAAGGCAAAGATCCAATATTTCCCGGTTTATTCAATATGCACCCTGAAGTTCTTTTAGTCCTTTCAGTTCATCTCAAACTACTTTTTTTTTTTTTGTAAAAATACAGCTTCAATTTATGGTGGACCAAATTCAGACTTCAGGGAACAAATTAAACAATTCAAGAGTCATGGAACAATTTTGGACTCGCCATTTTTTGCAACATCAATGGTGATTTCCGTATTTACATTCTCATTTGCATCCTGTTTTCCCCTCACTTCTTGGATGTGAAATGAGGTTATCTTGGCGACTATCAGTTTCTGCTTAAATAAATAAAAGTGAAAATAAATACAACTATTATCCTAGTTGCAGCAAGAGTCACTGAATTGCTTGTTGTGCTTGTCGGGCTGTCAGGTCCAAAAACTGAACTGGATCCAGAGTTCAAGGCAGTAGAACCAGAATTAACTCCAGTGCCTGTACCTGTGCCAGTACCAATACCGGTATTCATACCAGTACCAGTACCAGTACCATAGATGGGCGCGGGATTGAAACTAGGAGCAGTTGTTGTTGTTGGCGTTGT
>CAXKVV010001114.1:0-27270 GCA_964058805.1 Schoenoplectus triqueter | reverse complement strand
GTTTCTTTGTCCAAAACCTCTATTAAAAAATCAGGCCAGTAATTGAATATGGCCCATTTTGTTTAGCCCATTATCTAGGTTTGTACCTTCAACTCCCAGAGTACAGTTTTGTGAGGAAGGTTCTATTGCGTGCTAAATTGCATCATCATGTCCTAATCATCGCAACTCCTATACAATTATAAATCAAAGATTGTATATAACTATTTGTCACTCGAAGGAGAAAGGAGATGAAACATGGCACGGGTTAGTCAATTGAGGTATTTTTGTACTCGTACTTTAAGAAAAACTAACCACCCATATTACTACCTCAGCAACACCAGTCTTCTTGCTTCAATTCTTCAAGACTATATCAATTCAAATTCCACCAAATCAGCACAAACCATCCATTCTCAGATTTTGAAGTCAGGATTTGAGCCCAACACAACTGTGTTAGTAAAGCTGCTCGTCCTGCACATCCGATCAGGATCCTTATACAATGCCGGTAAGGTGCTTGATAGAATGCCTGAGCCAACTATTGCATCTTTCAGCTATCTAATTTCTGGTTATTTCAAGCAAGGTTTAGTCAGTGAATCATTAAAGCTTGTCAGGAGGCTTACATTTTCTAACCAGAGGCCAGATGAGTTCACTTTATCGATGGTTCTGAAAATGTCTAGTGTATTGTCTTCACTAAATTTCGCACGACAAGTGCACGCACACACAGTAAAACGTTATCTTGCGCCAGATAATGTGCTTCTATCAGCATTGCTTGACTCATATGTGAAGCTTGGTAAAATAAATTATGCACAGTTTCTGTTTGATACTATGCCTGCTGGGAGTGTAGTCTTTGCTACTTCACTGATTGTGGGTTATTTCAATAAAGGCTTGTATGGGCAAGCACAGAAGTTATTTGATAATATGACAGAGAAAGATATAGTCATCCATAATGCCATGATAGAAGGTTACAGCAGGTTGACTGAAAGAGCCGAGAATTCTCTGACAATATTCAAAAGCATGCAGAGTTTAGGTTTCAGACCAAGTACTTCAAGCTTTGTTAGTGTCTTAGGGGCTTGTTCTCTCTTGTCAGCCTTTGACTTTGGATTACAAGCGCATTGTCAAATTATTAAGGAGAATTTATTTTCTCAGGTGAAAGGGGCAAGTGCACTCATAGACTTCTACTCCAAGTGTGGGAGTGTAGAGGAAGCAAGAAAAATATTTGACAGACTCAGGGGGAAAAATGTAATTTCATGGACTTCAATGATAGATGGATATGGCCGAAATAGTCTAACATATGATGCCCTTGACCTGTTTGATAAAATGAGTAGAGATGTGCATGTCCAGCCAAACCACGCTACACTATTAACAGTTTTATCTGCTTGTGGACACAATGGTCTAGTATCAGAAGGCCAAGAATTTTTCGAAAACATGGAGAGAAAATACTCACTTAAGCCCCAAATGGAACATTACTCATGCATGGTGGATATGCTGGGTAGAAACGGGTTGTTAAATGAAGCTTACGAGCTTATTAAAGGGATGCAAATGAAACCTAGTGTTGATGTGTGGGCGGCCTTACTTAGTGCATCTAGGATTCATGGTGATGTGGAGATGGCAAAATTAACGGCCAGAGAGGTCTTTAAGCTGAGTAAAGATAAGAGGCCAGGGGCGTATATGGCATTTTCTAACAGTCTTGCAGATGCTGGTAAATGGGAAGGCGTTTATGAGGTGCGTGAGTTGATGAACCAGAGAGGAGTGGCGAAAAATGCTGCCAGCAGTGAAGCTTGGTCTTGAATTTTTAGATGATATCATCCTTAACTTAAAGTCATCATTCATTTAATTAAAACTTACCTTCACTTTGTAGATTCTATTATTGTTTATAGTGTTTGGTGCTAGTCATTTATATTTTTATTTTTATTGTAACTTGACGTTGATATCCTGGTTTTGCAATTTTGTCATTGTTGGTAATTGAGAAAAGGCTTGCAAAGTTTTAAGAGGTTTGGCACATTTTGGGGCTTTTGGTGTCATTAGTACTTTTGTTTTTTTGGATAAATTGATAACATCTATATGTTAACTTAGTTTAGTCACATGAAATGAACATTTCAATCTTGTTAGGTAAGAAGTAAAAATATTGTGCACCTGCATTCTTTTTTCATTCTTTTTTCTTCATATAATGCTTGTTGATGAGTAATGGTTTGTTTTAACTTCTAATTTATAAAGTAATGAGGATGTAGACAGATGAATAATAAAAATACAAATTGGAACAAATTTGTTTTCAGTTATTAGGATATTTGAGAAAATCAAATATGTCTGAGTGACTGCAATATTATGATTTGTGAACGTTGCTGATTGGGGAACGAAAAAACGTTTGACTAGTTTGTATAGTGGGAGATGAGAGAAAAAATGATATAAAATGAAAACAAATGGCATGTACAATTTGAAGGGTGACTTGTATTTTCTAACTGAGCCATTCCAGTAATTTTGAAGTTTGGAACATGCATTGGTGTTGTCTTTTGACAGAAACAACTGAAATTACACATGTAGAATAGCATTGTAAACGATGATAATAAATTGTAGTAAAAAAAAATGAGCTCACTTGGTTTTGCATTAAATTTATATGCCGCGTCGAGTGATAGATGTCTAGTAAAGTTATGGACTGAATCAATCTGAGTTTAATTAAGATTCAATACAATCAATTTTTGTTTAGTGACGAAGACAATAATATTCATATAAAAGTTTGCACGTTCAGTTTTTAAAGGACAATTAAAAATTAAATAGCTTAAACTCTTATCTTTACTTAATTTTTTTTATCCACCTTGCCAACCTTAAACTTGTATAATAGTGAATATGATTGCAATTATTATTGATCATTTAAATATGTAAATTTCTTTTCCTTAGATATACTATTTTTTATAACCAATTAGTTTGAGATATAATATTTATTTTAAGCATCATGATAAAAAAAAGTCTTCGTCTTAGTTGGATTCGGCGGCTAAGACAGCAGATCACTTGTTTGAGATTTGGTTGGAGGATCTCTTATGTTGGATTGTTGAAGTTGAAGGGATACATGATACAAGTTAAATAAACTCGCTGAAAACATTTATTATTTTCATTATCATTCAATTCGATGCTAAAACATATATGTTTTTTCCGCATGTCCCATGATTGTTTAATCTTTTGACATTTGGTTTTAATTTTTTTTGCAGATTTGGAAAGAGATATGACTCAAAAGCGGAAACATTTTAATATAGAAGAAATCAATTCCATATCATCTCAAAATTAGTAAAAAAACATCTCAAAATTTGAACTCTCAAAAAAAAGAAAGAGAGATGAACAACATGAGCACCTAATAGCTTTTCAACAACATCCCCATATTGTTCTTATTTGATGAGTACTTGTATCAAGTTCTATTACAGAATCCGATGGAATGATTGTTAAACAAGTATCAAATATCCTTTCAGTTGGCATGGAAGAGCTGATTTCAATTTTCTAGCA
This sequence comes from Schoenoplectus triqueter, assembly GCA_964058805.1. Classification (NCBI taxonomy): domain Eukaryota; kingdom Viridiplantae; phylum Streptophyta; class Magnoliopsida; order Poales; family Cyperaceae; genus Schoenoplectus; species Schoenoplectus triqueter. The sequence continues at coordinate 23,805 of CAXKVV010001114.1, read as the reverse complement.
TCCTAAATTGCATTTGCTGATTCCAAAATGTGACTGTGTTGAGCTGAGTGAGGCATTGGAGGAGGAATTAGTTAAATATACAAGGGATTTATCCAGGGTTTTTGAGACTGCGAAGGTTTTGCAAATATTGTTGGAAAGAGCCGAGGTTGTTCTCAACAAAGGGACAACTAAACACATACCAGTGTGAGCTCCGAAGGCAAAAGTGGAGGGAAGGGGCTGAGTCACTGCTGTTTTCTCTGGCCTCCCCTGTCTCTCCTTCTTGTGTTCCATTTTCTATTTCTGTCCTTTCAATTTCTCACAAATGGGAAGAGGGGAAACATGCTTTAAACGGTGACGATAATGCAAGCGGCAAGTTTCATAGGGAGGTGAGAATGCGAATCGGAGAAGACGGTGAAATCAGAAACAGTTTTATTTTTTTAATAGGACAAAAAAATATTCAGGCGCTGACTAGCATCCATATTAATTCAGCCCCTGAGAGGAGAAGAGAAGGAGAGAACTCCCATCAGTCAAATCAACACCAGAAGTGATAGAGAGGGAAGAAAGGTTGAGGGAGGAGATAGAAAAAGACAGCGAGAGACGGGAGACACGGGAGATAAAATTGGTGAGATTAGTGCCATTAATTAGATATCCGAGCTGATTGGTGTTAAGCAGAAGCGGTTACTATCCGATCGAATGAGACAAGAATGAAGAACAAAGATTATTAATCGAATAAGAATATTTTGGACAGAGGATTTAATTTTTATATTTTTGTTCATTAATTAGTTTAATATGTATACAATATTATTAATAATTAATTAATTAATTAATTAAATGCGTTTTGGAGTGAATTTAAAGAAAGTTTAAATTTTAAAACGATGTTTAGTTAATTTTAAAAAATTTAGATTACATAAAATTAATTTCTCCTTTTATATCCGTTATTACACAGAACGCATGCATAGACTAGATCCTTGATTGCAAAAGGCATGATATACATAATTATAAAAAGTCTATACAAATAAAGTATTGATTAATTCTTAAAACAATTAGTTAATTGTATCTGGATCATTAACGAAAAAACTCACAATCTACCAAATACATTAATTACTGATTGCTATTGGGCTGCGGACGACATAGTTGCCCGAGACCCACTCCAATTCTCCAGTCGGCACCATCGGACCCTTCCCTGAATGTTCAAAGATGATATTGAAACTTTGCTTCTCTTTCAAACTTCCGAAATTCAAAGTCGATGGAACAACCTTCATCGTAGTTCCTTTCGGCGCTGTCACAACAGCTTTGTATGTAGATTTCGCTTGACCAACATTAGTCACGGTACGGGTAATAGTCTTAGTGTTGCCTTCACCGAAAGACACTGCAATTGATGGATAATTCAGTTGTTCTTCAGTGATAGCCTTCACTTTTGCACATTGCACGGGTGGTGCAGGATGGATGATTGTGTTAACATCCTTGTCCTTGTAGCCTAAACCACATAAATAACGGGTATACTCATCTGGAGTAAGGTCATAGATCAACCCTGGATCTAATGCTTTATTTGGGTCCACTTGGCCAGCACCCATAGCAAAGACATTAGCAGGCTTGCCTGTCTCATCAACAATTGGTTTTCCATTCATATCTGTCACGTCGGCTGTTGTCATGATAGCAGACTTGATTGCTGCAGGAGACCAATCAGGATGTTCTTTTTTTATTATTGCAGCGATTCCAGATAGGTGTGGGGTTGCCATGGAGGTGCCAGACATGAAATCAAACTTTTGGGTTGCCGTTGTTCCTTGAAGCGGCATGGGTGGTACTGAGGCTAAAATTGAAACTCCAGGGCCAGCAATATCAGGCTTCAAAATCAAAGGACTTACTGCATTAGGTCCACGGGATGAGAATGAGGCGATTGATGGAGAATAGGGAGTGTTTAATGCAACACCCTTGAATAAAAATGTGGCGAGGGGTTGTTTTGTAGAATGAATGTAAGCCTTTATCTTCAGGCCATCAACATAAGAAACGTGGGAGGCTGGAAGGACATGCGCATCGGCATTTGTGCTAAAAGCATCTGCTTCTTGGTTTGCAAGAATCATGCCGGCACCTCCGGCTTTAAGTACAACTAAACCTTTCTCCGCTCGTCCATTTCCACCACGATCACACAGAACGATCTTTCCATGTACCATGTTTCTATCTAGAGTACCATTCATACATTTGCTGGCATTGACAATCTTAGAACCTTCCCCTCCAAAGTACACTAGTGGCAACATCTTGCTTGTCCAATTCTTAGGTTGAAACATTGATTCTCCATTAAGTTCAACTCCACTATCTAACTTAACTGTCGATCTAATTTGTCTGTCTGTGGTGCTTGCAGCCACTGTAAGGAGCCAAGGTGCAAAGTTGGAAAGTGTGTTTGCACTAGGTCCCGAATTTCCCGCAGCAGTGCTAACGAAGACTCCTTTTAAGATAGCATAAAAACCACCCAAAGCAACTGCATCTAAATAAAATGGTTGTGCTCCATCAACTCCCAAGGAAAGTGATATCACATCACAACCATCATTCACGGCCTCTTCAATCCCTTTGATAATATCTGGAGGTGCACAACCACCTTGACTACATACCCGATAAACTGCTAGGTGTGCATGTGGTGCAGCCCCAGAGGCCTCACCCATGGCAATTCCAAGAGCATTTATGCCCTTAACTGATGATCCAACAGCAGTGCCTGCTGTATGGGTGCCATGATTATCAAGATCAAGAGGTGATATGTGTTTTAATTCGTCAGCACCTGCTCTGAGAAATGACTTTGCACCAATTAGTTTATTGTTGCAAACAGAAGCATTATAGTCGCAATGGCCTTTCCACTTGGCAGGTGGGCGCGACATGCCCTCGTCATTAAAAGATGGGTGGCCTGGTGTGATGCCGGTGTCTAAAACACCAACAATAACACCCTCACCCATGTTTTTCATTCTTTCCCAAAGGCCCTTGGAACCACGCAATTGAAGGAAGTCTGGTGTGTGTGTTGTCAATAATTTGTATGGCTCGTTGGCAGGGATGGCACGCACAACCGCCGGATGTTTTTCCAAATCCTTCACCTCCTCATCAGATAGCTTAGCAGCAAAACCATTGGTAGCTTTGTTGTATGAGTAGATAAGTCGGGAGTCCACATCTTTGCACACCGACGACAAAATGGACTTGTGCAAAGCCTTGGCCCTTTCACAATCTGACATGTCATCGCCATCTGCTGCTTCGCTCATAATTATGTAGTTCTGAAGCTTTTTTTGATCATCATGTGCAACTAGATAGGATGTAAATGAGCAAAAGAGAAATAATAGTAGAGAAGTTCTATAGAGATTCATTGGAACAGAATGGGATTAGCCCAAGAATTTGGGACAGAAAGTAGCTTTTATATATATCTTCAGAGAAACGTTGGCAGCTGCTTTGGTCACCTTCAACTATAATTGGAATACACACGATCTAATTTTAGGTCACTCCAGGTTGGAAGAGAATACGTTGTGTGGCACCAACGTTAAAGAAGAAAATGATAACAAAAGCTATTTTGTTTCATAGATTTCGAAAAATTCATAAATGATCCTCAAACATCTATGCATCAATGCAGCTCATAACGACAAAAATAGGTTCATAACAAAAGGGACAAAAGAGAAAACAACTCAGCATGAACTGTTAAAACTCATTTCTTTTGTAATTATTTTTAATCAACAATCACTAACAAAATTTGTTGTATCAGTGTGTATATGAATTTTAGTAGCTAAAACTGATTAGTTAGTAATTATTATTAATCAACAAATCCAATGATCACTATTAGATATTCTAAATATATCTGATACTGATTTAAAAAAAATATATAATTATTCAATAATAAGTATCAGATATTTAGAAAAAAAAATGATATTGATTGTGTTTTTCAAACATTATTAATCAACAATCAGTGTCGGATTTTCTAAATATCCAACACTGGTTGTTCTATTAATTATCAGCATCTGACATTTAGAATAATCTGATACTAATTGTCATTTCTATACTATTAGTGATAATGTAATGATAGCTTCGAGTTTCCATCCATTTAAAAAAAAAAATTATCCAAGTTCAAAAGAATTTTTAATTACGTACCAAATGTGAAAACAAATTAAGGCATTTCACACTTACATAAGTTCAAATTTTCGACATGATTGTATAGAATTCATCATAATTTGATACAAGTGAAGCATATGCCCGTAGCCTTGTATTATATGATTTACATTTATTTGTGATTGAATAATATATGGGTGCAGAATATATGTTTACTGGTACGAATAAATTAAAACAATCTATCTAAATGCATGCATGATTAATCTAGTGATCAAGAGCTTAAATTATTTCCTAAACGAAAGGAGAAAGGAGTTCAAATATCATGGATATTATTCTCTATTTCAAAAAAAAATTAAAACGGACAGTTATCGCTCTACTTACCTCAAAAAAAAAAATCTAACTATAGCAAGCAAGAAAGGAGGACCCATTTTTTTTATGCATGAAAACGGAGAATCTATTGACAAGAGTTATTTATAATCATTATGCAGTATTGCAGTTCGAATGTTAGATTACACTGTCTAATTATACGTGGATAAATAATATGAAATAAGTATGTTGGCAACCCTCTCGTAGAAAAATGTTAGTAGATATTTTAATTAGAATATGACTTGTAGATATGAAGGGAAAATCATTTATTATATATATTGTTCGGTGAAAAGTGAAAATAATTATTAAGAAAGAGAACTCGATTTAAAATTGGTGGCCAGAAAATTTCTATAATGGAGAAATTTGCGACCAAGTTATTATCGGAACTTCGGAAAAAAAGAAAGAAAAGGCTAGCTTGTTAATTAATTGCTTGTGAGATTGAAGTATGACAACCAATATCTTCCCTTCGTGCTTCTCAATATCCAGTCCAACACCAAAATTTGATCAAGCACATATGACATAGACATATACAAAGTTTCGCTAAATGAAGCACCAAGTATGCGTAGCACTTCAATCGGGAGATCTAGAGAAATAACCATGTCTCTGTAGTATCAGTGTATTAATTAGAAACTTTACAGTTCGCATATACATAAGAATAAATTGCAAGGGAGACTAGATTCAATTTACAAAGAATTTGAATGTATTTGGAGTTATTTTTTACTGATTAAAGTGAAATAACTCCAAATAAAAGAGATGAGATAAGTACAGCCCAGTTGAGATGTAAGTCACTGGTAAATGAATGTTCAATGTAATACTATAATAAATGAGAGTTAGACCGTCAACGACATGGATATTTGAAAATGTAACAATTAGATAGTCAATATAATTTCAATTAGTTTTTCCAATTTATTAATTCTATTTCCAATCAACATGAAGGAAGAATGAACTGCTGAAAACTGGACGCTTTGAGCTGAAGATGCCCATCCTTTTCCGAACTGGTATTATTCAGAAAATCTACATTTGGAGCAAATTATCTCACTGAAGCGTCTGTATGAGTCAATCCAATTTTAATTTGTATAATTATAATTCTAGACTCTTGATAAATTGGAGATGTAGTGGAAGTGAAAAAAGGAAATATTCCTTTCTGATCTATAGCTGCAGTCAGTTTACGAATGTTACAAGCAATCATTAAAATAGCTATTAATTGCAGGATGATATATAATGGACTAACACAATGATCTCTTAATTAAGTATAACACAGTATTAGGAAAAGAAAACATGAAATTCTGAGTATGGACATTGTACCAGGATTGTAATAGTTGCAGCAACAAATATGGTACATAATGCTCAATAATGACAGAACCTGCCACACAATAGTCCCTTATACGACACTGTATTTCCTTAAAGGTACATTAAGAGAACAGAATGAAAAACCAAAAGACTTATTCCAGGCACAAAATTATCAAAGACTAGCTTGTACCAGAATAAGTCTCTTAGCATCCTTATACTCTTATAACAATTTACCAAACAAACCCTTCTACCATCAAATAAACAAGTAAATCCTATATGTTATTAAGTTGATGATGAACAATACCAACAGTTTAACGTTGAACACCAAATGAGGATTCAATGTTGGTAACTTTCTTTCACTGAAATGAGCCTTCAAATTTGTCATATCTTCCTTACACTCAGTGAATATCACCATATCATGGTTGTTATACACTAGAGTCATTATACACGCTAAGGCAACAGCCTAGTAAGTCCTAGGAGACCCAAGCATTTAAAAGATATGCTTACATAATGTTCATGCTCCTTGTGTTTGATCGTTAAATACCATTATAGGAAATCATAATGACTTTCCTAATCAGCATCACAACAATTATTAATTTTAACCAGTCAACTGCACATATTTGAATTTCAGCTGTGGGCCCCTTTCTAGGAGAATTCAATTTCCCGCTGAAAATTAATATCCATCTCTCATTAACAAAATTTGTTCAATGTTTGTACTTACTAAATCAAATTATATTTTAATTACTACATTAATCTCTTTTTACCATCTGCTCCCATATATATATTTCCATTTGTGAAATCACCAATTAATAGTCTTAAATAAAAATCTTTGTATTCCAGCCGTCAAGATGTCCCTCTTGACAATGCGACAAAAAGATGGCCATGTCAGAATACTAGTTCAGATAGATAGACGTCCTCCTAATAGTCTTCCAAAACACGGCTTTGCATGAGGCAGTTATTGCGGACAAGATAACCTCATATGTTTCTCTCTGTTATGTGGTATTGTTAATTAATAGTCTAATCTGTATATCAATCAGTAACTAGATAAGGTTTTTGTGATTGGGGTTGCATATATAGGATGTTAGTTTGTTTGTTACATAGGTTTACAATCATAATTGGCAGTTGCTGTCAATTCAATTAGAAAAGAAAACATATTATTCACAGATTTTGAAGTTTTCACTACTTACAAACTTTTGGTTATAAAAATTACTGAACGAGAAAGATAAAATGCACTTGATAAGAGTCTTTGATGAAATAACAGTGAAGTTGAAGCAATAATTTCACAATAGAATGGTAGAGAAACCTTTCAGGGTTCTCAGGGACTGATTCAATCTGAGTAAATTTACTAAACGCAAAAAAAAAAAAAAAGTTCCAATCACAGGTGATCCTGTTTTTCAAAGTCCAATCTTAAATAACCACGGAGTTCCATAAATTGAAAAATCAAATTATTTATGGAGATCGCAAACTTGTTATGTATTCAAAATCAAATTACTTATGGAGTTACGCCGAGACTTACCGATTCGATTGTTCAAAGACAATGTTTGATCGCTAAAGCACAACAGGATTTGCTCCACCGGTTCCTCCACACTACCGCCTCGTTAGTCCCACAACATCAAAATATACAGAGAGGATTCGCTTGGGAGCTTATAAAAGAGGGCGGAAGCCTTCATAGAAGTCACACTGGACAGGTCGGTGCCTCCATTACAGTTGGGAGGAGTGCTGACCTAGGCCTACTATCTGCCCAAGTGGTAGAGTGGAAATTAAAAAATTTCGAGTGGTGGAGTTGCGAGGTGCGGGCAGCAGAGCGCCTGGCCTCGCTGGGGGGTTTGGGGTGAGAGGTCCGGGCAGCAGGGCGCCTGGCCTTGAGTGGGGAGTTGGGGGTGGTGCGAGGTCCGGGCAGCAAGGCCCCCGGCCTGGCATGGGGGAGGTACGGGTCCGGGCAGCAAAGCGCCCGACCTGCTGGGGAGGGGGGCTGTGTAGGGTCCGGGCAGCGAGGAGCCCGGCCTGCCAGGTAGGGGGGTAGGGTGAGGGTTCGGGCGGCAAGGCGCCCGGCCGGACGGGGAGGAGGGAGGGGAGGTGCGGGGTCTGGGCAGAAAGGTGCCCGGCCTGACGGGGAGGGAGGGGAGGTGCCGGGCAGCAAGGCGCCCGGCCTGTAGTGACGTGAAGAGCGGGATGGTGCGTGCTGCTACGGAGAGGGGTGGAGGCACTTTCTTGCTGCAGAAACTTGTGGTTGCTCGTCCCGCCTATGATCCCAAGACTAAAAGAGATTTTTTTAGCAGCGATCTAGACCAGTTCTTTCACAAATGTTTAACAGACATGTCGGCCCCACAGGGAAAATAAATGCACCGGACAAGTATGTAAGAGATGCCTTGATGATTATATATCTTAATAACTAAGAACTAGGATTCAAGATAAGACTAGAAGATATACCTCGTGTTTTGATGATGTGTATAAAAATATATTATATTGAAGACTTATTATTTTGATTCATGAACGGTCAAAATTAATGCGTAATATTGTAATGTTTTTTTTTCTTTTATTTTTCTAAAAGGAATGAATACAAAATGAAATAAAATAAATGACGTTATTTTTAACAATATGAATTTCAATGGATATAAAAAATTCATTTTCAAATACTTTCTAAATAAAAAAATTATGTACTTATATTGAGATGAACATTTTTTTTTTAATTTTTGAAGTAATATACAGTAAAAGTGTATATATAGCAGCATATGTCTAAAAAGATTAATTTTGGATGAAATATACGTATGCATGTATTAATTTCATGTAATCTCATTAATGCTTTTTTTAATCATACACATATTTTTTTTATTATTAATTTTCTTTGTTTCATTTTATATGTGAGAATGACAAAGAAAAGAAAACACATTTATATTTTTTCCGAAAAAAGATGTATATACATTTTTGTTGTGTCGTACATATTAGTATCAATCCAAAATGAAATACTTTTCACAACGGAATTTTATTTTTAAATTTTAAATATTTTCGTCGAAAGGTTTCCTAAAAAAAACTTCACGAAATTATTTTTCATGCTATTTATTTGTCCATATGATATGATTTCTATAATTTTACTTTCTATTTTTCAGTTTATATTGATTTTTCTAAATTCATTGTTAAAATTGTCAAACTATGCCACCATATTTCCAAATTGCTGAAATTTATATATAAGTCATCTACACGTCCAACAATGTATAATAAATTACCTAATGTATTTTAAATTTTATTTTATGATTTTAAAAAACACTGCCAAAATAACTATTATCAAGTGTTTTTCTTTTATTTCTGTAGAAAGGAATAAATGCTCAATTCATAGTAATCTATTATAAATCCTATATGCAAGTATTTTCAAAAATTGAGTATAAGGTGTTTAGCCTCCTCAAGCATTTTTTTATGATCATTTATTCGTTTTGTTTGTTTTAGCAGTAGTATATCTTTGTGCATGTATGACATTTATTTCTTAGTCCAGATAATGCTAATTTCTTTGTGAGTTCTAAGCATGATGCATGATAGGCAGCAGTTTCTCCGAAATGTCCGAACATCATTTTTTATTTTTTATTATTTTATTATTATTTTTATACTGGGTTGTAATTGATATGAGTTGGATTGTTTACTCTTATACCAATTGTTTTTGCTGCAACAGGGTCCAGCTGACCAGCTTTGTAAGGTTTTCAGACATCGTGCCCATGGTAGTAGAGAAATTCTTCTGTGTCTACTATATATGGGCGTGCAGATGCAGTAACACATAATTTTCTCCCTCCCTCAGATTGGATGCTGGACCTGCTAGATTCTCTCACATCGGATTAACCAAATCAGTAAGTGGAATAAAAAAATGTTGCATGTAAAAGACGGTAAACATATTGATAAAGGATTTTTGTTTTGCTTGATAAAATGATCACAGAATAAGAGAAAAAAATGTATGGATCATAAAATTCGGACCAATATATGATCTACAAGCGAATAATATTTACTTATTTACAAACAAGGGAATGGAATTATCCAAGTATTCCAAAGTTCAATAGTGCAATATTACTGTATTGCGTGTTTCATGATTAAGGATGAGCTCAATGATAATGCAAAATGTATGACCAAAGCATTTTATTAATTGCCATTTGACATGATATCTTTCAATTCAAAATTAGCATGACCAAAGCATCTAATTGAGGTAAGAGTTAACTGTATTCCCACATGGGAAAATAAATATTTCAATTAGTTAGGTAACAAATGAAAATAATATTGGCTGCATTAAAATTATGTGAAGATTACATATTATGTTATGCATTACTATGCCATAACAAATTCTATAAAAGCAGCTGTTAGGTCCAATAACTGCAATTCATTAAAGAAAACCAACGTGTTGCAATTATACACTCAACAAGCCAAATGTGGAAAAAATATTTGGTATTTCAGAACGGAAGTTTATATCTTAGCTATTGTCAACATTTGGAAAGTTATTTTTGTGCCGTTTTCATTCCATTTATTGCATAATTCTTGAATTACCTATGAGCGATTTAATTATTTCACGTCCTTGCAGAAATTTCCTTACATATTTCTTGAATTGATCTGTTGATTATTATCTTTTTAAGGAAAACACTCCCTCTGAATTGAATTCAGAGACTAAAGCCATGCACGTTGTATGTATATATGTAGTACTACCTCCGTTAATTTCACATACTCCGTCAATTTTAATCGCTGTTCATCTCCCTCTTCACTGACCCTACCGTGTTCGTCTCGTCTTCCTCACATATTAACCGTCCACGATGGGCGGTACAATAACAATATTCATTCTCCGGATTGTTGAAGAATGATACGGATTTGATGGAGAATCCTCCCCCTTTAAAAGTTCCAACACGTGTAAAATAATCACTCCATCCACAACTAGAATGTGAAAAACGAAAACTAACCAATATATATAATTAGATTTTTTTTCTAATTTCTACATTTTGTCCGGGGAAAAGCAAACTTTAAAGCGATCAATACAACATTTTCAGTTGCTTCCATAAAAATATATCAAAATTTCAATTATTCCGAATTAAAATCATTCTTGTCGAGTAACTAAATTAAACCGTCTATCCTCCGATTGCAAAGCAGGGATTGAAGTCCACCATATATTACATTGCTACTTGTAATTATAAAATTATGATTATAGCATAATGCCCACATCCATATGTCACATGGCGCTCAACACATAATCTATACTATTATATAAAGCATCTAAGAATTGGAGGGTCCATTTTTTGTCATTGTAAATTTTTATTATACCCATTTTATCCCTCAATTAGACGGATAATATTTATTGTTGGTTGATCGAACGTATGTGATCGCGTCCATTGATCCCCTCTTTCTCTCCATTTCTTTCCCTTATATACTATTATTTTCATATTTTTTGTTTTTTATTTAGCAACTTTGTGCATATTTGGTAAGAAATTAATGGTGATAATATATGTTAGAATAATTTACTTTTCTTTCCATAAAAATCATGAATCATTAACTCATATTGTGCAAAAATCTCATCCAAGATTAAATATAATCTTTATTATATGTTTTCTCTATAATTTGGTGAATTTATAATTTAATATTAGATAAATGTGAATTTTTTTATCTTATAATATTTTAATGTTTAAATAAAAAATTCTGCTGCAACGTGCGGGTATATAGCTAGTGCTTAATTAAGCCAACTATGCAGCATATACATACTGTTCTCTTATTTCTCACCGTACACAAGGTGCATTGCAATTTTTTTTTTTTTGCAAACTTATTAATTTGGGCCATTTCAAGTTTTCAATTTACATGAGCTATCCAGAAATATATTTTTTAAATATTCATTATAGATTGCAGAGTAGTGGTAACAAAGAATAAGAAGTTAATTAGGTACTTTCAATACCTGGTAGCTGATTCAATTTGATTCGGCTCTAAATCAAAATCCAATTAACAAATCTACCGATTCTTCCATTCATCCTGAAATTGCGTCTACATGTAGGGCTGACAAAAGAATTTGTGTCAGGTGACTCATTCGGAATCGATTCGTTATTGACTCATTCGTTAGTGGATCAAACCATTAACAAGCTGACTCTTTAAGCTCGTTAAGTTAATGAATCGAGTTTGAACTTTGACTGTCTCGGCTCGTTAGATTTGTTTGTCTCGGTAAACTATTAATATTTGTCATTTATACTATTTATTATGAATTTATAGTATAAAATATACTTACTATTATATCAAATTTGTATGAAATATATTATCATTAATTATTTATTATTTTTTTACAATTTTTACATAAAGTATCATAAAAAATATTATTAACTATTAAATAAGTCTTAATGAACCTTAACGAGCCAATTCAATTAACTCATTAATTTAATGAGTCAATCTCAAACTGAAACTTTTGGTTCAAAAGTTGTTAATGAGCTAGTTCGGCTCAGCTTGTTAAGCTAATGAGCCGAGTATGAATTTGACTCGGCTCAGCTCGACTCGTTTACGACCCTAAACTACATGCTACTAAAAAATGTTAAATCTAAATAATGGAGCACCAAAAACTTGACTCTGACAGAGAAAAAGAAAAGAACCACATTAGGTTCCAAGTTACTTTTTGGGCCTTGTCTGGACGGCCCATTAACTTACGTCAAATATGATTTTGATGGTATGAGCATACAGGGCTACTCAAACTCGCACATACCAATCTTCATACTTAAACAATGATAACAAAGCCGGTCATGGAAGAAGAACTAGATGTATAATTGTATCATGTAAAAAGACTCGTGTGTACATGTAGTCATATATATCTATTGTGTCATGCAATTTTCAATGTTGTTAGGTAGAAAAAACTAAATCATGTGTCACGTTGCCTTCTCAATTTTCTTTTAAATAATGATTCTCATTTGCTGGCTCGTCCCATTTAAAAAAACAAACATCAATTCTCATGAATCACTGATTATTACAATTTTAAGTACTTCAGCTCCTAAAGTATTCATATCAAGTATATATATTCTTTATTTTTAAGATATTTGAGCAAATCAAATATTAAAAATTATTATTTAAATGAACTTTCAATATTTGATATTAAATGACATAAAACAAAATAAACGTTGTATACTATTTAATTACAAAACAATTAATATATTTTTGGTTTACAACAGAATTTTTTTTAAGACTTGTGATATTTCCAAACTGCCGCACCTGTCTTTTCTATTATTAGTTTAAAATGACACCAGACTATCTTATCACGCATTACAAGAAAATTTGCTTTATCAAAAGTGGTATTGTTAGAGATAGTTGATCTTACTATTTCACTATTTTTGTAAGTATGAAATAACTTGTCTTTTTCTAGCAGAATGACATCACTTTTGAAAAGATATTTTTATCTTCACTGAAAGTCCGTTAGTAGAATTAAATTACAAAACCAAATCATGTCTAGCATGAAAAGAAAACACTGTAAATATTCCCTTCAAATTTTGCTCCTAGATGGCTTTTTTCACTCCATTGTTTAAGTAGTATTTTGGAATCCTCTTTTATACTTTTTAAAAAAATCAAGAATAAATCACTACATGCCCATTACCTATTTTAGTAAACATGTCATATTAGTTTTGAGCACTAATATTATATTTTTTTTAAGTCTTATCTTTTATATCGGAGACTGCTCCACAGTTAAATTGGGTAATAATTTTGATTTGTTGAAGTCTAGTTTGGCAAAATAATAAATTTTAATATCTCTTCAAACAATTATTTTGAATATTTACAACTTTATATCAGAAAGAAAACTCAAAAAATTTCATATATCATGATGTAATCACTTGCTCTGAGGGGTTGATTCTGACATCTCTTCTTAGTATATTTTTAGTATGCCTCGTTGTATTGTGTTATATGCTCGGCTGAGTTTTAGATTTTAGAGGAAATATTTTGACACTCTAATTTCACAAATTTTAAAGTAAATGAGATGGACACAGTAGGGATATAAATTCTATCCCTACTGCTCTGACCGTCCATAATCGTATTCTTAATTTGTAAGTATAGGAGCGTACCGTAGGGATAAAAATTCTCTCTTCCTATTCTATGAGCTCAGAAGATCTAATTCGCTCTCTCATCATGTTCTCGTCGCTCGATTTCATACTCTTGTTTTTCTCTCTTCTAAAAACAAACTAGGGAAGTATATTCTCCGACTTTTCTCTGGCTATTTTTGCCTAATAAGCCATGTGAAACTGTAGGTTTGATTGATTTTATAATTCAATGGGAAGTTAATAGTTAGATCGTTGGGTTACATTGCATACTTAATATAATTGAGTTATAATCAAAATAAGAGCATAATTAGCCTCTAAATGAGGCTAATTTAGGAGCGTCAATGGGTCGGGTCACATTATTTTATTATTATTTTTGATCTGATCTGAACTGAACCTGATCCGATTAAATTTGGGTTAAAAAATTTTGACTCATATTTGGCCCGACGGGTCACGAGTCGACCCGTGTAAAATAATTAAATATATTAATTATTTTTATATAACTTTAACCAATGAAATATTAATTAGTTTTAATTAATATATAATTAATGTATATTTAATCTTTAATTAGTACTAAATTATAAAATTACTTCAAAAAATATAATTAATCGGGTCGGGTTGGGTTGATCCGAACCCGATCAGGATCAAAATAATTAAATTCATATTCAATTCATTTATCTTTGAATCATGTCAGATCAAATCGGATTCGGATGAAATCTGAGTCAATAATTGAAACCCAGACTAATTGCACAAGCTTTTGGCTTGACTTCAACTTCAATCAAGCGACTGCAGCCGTTTTTTTTTTTTTTTGTAGTTACTTAACATAAACTATTATATAGATTGGTTATGTCAGTTCGGCACATTATGTGCTTTAATTTGTCAATATGTTATGAGAACTTGTCAAACTTTCAGAATGATTCATTTGCGTGTGACACTTGGTGTCTCAGCTTAGAACAGCATCACGCCATCACCATTTCTTATATTTTTTATTTATTTTTGCTACTGAGAACAGCATCACGCCATCACCATTTATTTTTCATAAGTTAATATTTTGATATATTAATATTTCCTGAATGAAAGGAAAAGATGAAATTTAAAGACCAAAATATTATATACGTATGGTACAAACAATTTAGTTTCTATAGTTCCATACTTCTAATTATTTCAGTACCAAAGAACGTACATTTTAGGGAAGATTTGCATTAACTTCAAAATTACTAGTCGGAAAAAAAAACACAAGTTACTAACATTACTTTTTATAAACTCTTTTTTTTTCTCTCTCTCTCTATATAACTAGGCTTTGGACATTATTATCATCAGTTCTTTAAATTTTTGAATTCAATGTTTATACTATTTTTTTTCAAAATTATTCAAAAAAAGATTTTTTATATAACAATGGTTTATTATGAAATAATAGAAATGCTGAGCGCATTCTTAAATCTTAATAATAAATAAATAAAAAGGAATTGAATCTTCTTCAAAATATATGATTTATGGCTAATTCTGCTATACATGGATCTGAAGGAGTATAATTATTTATTAATCAACGACCGTAATTTGTACTGATCATTAACCTCTATTTTTTAGTTACACTGAAAAATATTTATCTTAATATTCAGTACTCAAAATTGAACCGTTTAAAATTACTACATCATAATTTATTATTGTATATATACACCTGTAAAATAAGTACGGAACAATTATAATTTTTGTTTCTTCTTTTTTAAGGTCTATGATAACGACATTTAATTTTTTAAATTAGAGCTGGGAGGTACACTAAATTCCCAAAGTCCACAGGACTTGCATATTCTTCAAACACAAGTTATAGACCGTTGGATAAATGCGTAGGCGCGTGTATTCGTCTGATGTAGATGGAATCCTCCAATATAAGCCGTATAATGAAGAGGAGCCGGATCCGATTGAAACACAAATACTATTATATTTGGAGATCCCTTCACAGTCAATTATTTTTTACGACGTTGACAACCAATTTAATGTAAATTCACAAAAAAAAATGAGAATTTTTACAAACACAATATTAAATTTTTGTTTCAAATTATCAAGAGTCATCAAAATTGTATGATAATTTTAATAATTTAAATTTAATGGTGATAGAATGTCAAATGACACCCAAATTTCATGAAATTTGAAGCAAAATCAATCCATAAATATTTTTAAATTATCAAAATAATTAGTTGTCAAGAAACCCACCCATCAAAAAAATTCCTAATTGTTCTCATAAAATAATGATGACTTTTTAATTGCCACAAGGTGCTCAACAGAAAGCTTAAGCCAACTATGCTATGCAGAAAACCCACGCTAATTTCTGATTAAACTTCAGAAATTGGCTCCAATTTTAGTAATACAAAGTCAATTTTGGCTATCGCCGTCCAATTACACAAATAGGACGCACAGATACTGCATCGGATCCGGTTCTCTAAAATTAAAGGATTTTGACAAAATAATTCTTATTTCTTAAGCACACGCTGCAATTTGGAAAATATGTCATTTTTCTTTAATTTTCTGCTATAAAAAAAGGACCTCATGCGATCCTAGAACATGTTGGTCATCAGCTTAGATATGTAATCTCTCGATTGTCAAAATAACCCATTGTCAAGTGATCCCCACTCTTTTTCTAAAACGAAAAAAAGGATGAATATATGTTATTAATGTTGTTTATACTTGAACGTCTAACACGAAAAAAAAGTATGCTTGTTCGATTGTACAGATCCACACCACTGCTCCAGCTAAAGGTTAATGATATTTGTTTTACATTTAATGATGAAATTAATTCAATCATGCAAACTTAATGTTTCAATTCAGTTAGCAACGTAAGATACAAAATTGTTGGGCAACATGCATTGATGATCCAATCTAAAAATAGGGATTGAGAATTTGATCGCTTGAGTATTTAAATTTTGAGCAATCAAATAAAGTTTGATTATGTTTTTGTGAAAAATATTGAGTAAATTCTGACCAAATCGCTGTTATATATATATTTTTAATAATTTATTTATTCTATCTGCGATTCAACCGTTGTATGTCGTACAACAATCATCATTGGTTCAGTGGCACCTAAGAACAATTGAACCTGATCGTAGCCGTTAGATTTCTTAATTTTGGTGGAACTTGTAATTGAGTTTCTGATAATCTCTCTCAAAAAACAAAGTGTGTCTAACACTCCACCTTCAAGCAAGTGATTTAATTATATTAAAAATATGTGTAGGACAAACATTAAATTCGCAATTAACAATTTCTAAATAAATTGATTTTTTTTTTAAAGTTCTTCAAAATATAGCATGACATATTCAATATACATATTAAAATATTAGATATTATTTTAAATTTCATATAATTTAATTATCATTATGTATTTTTTAAAATAAAATATTAAAATTTTGGAGCATAAGAGATTCGTTCTTGACTCGTATATTTTTCATGCAAATCTCCGTAGTTACGTTCTTTTATTTATTTATTTTGTCATATTTCGTGGAGTGCATGATGTGCCATCTCTTTACACTCCCGCAGTCGTTACAAAAACGTATAACGAGGGGCGAAATTAGAATTTGAATTTGAGAGGTGTGGAGAATTTAATTAAATAATATATATATTTTTAAAATAAATTTATAGAGGGTGTTCAATACCTAAATATCATACTAATATAAATAAAAATTAATAAATTTTACTAATTTATATAAATTATGGAGGTGTCGGGCCCCCTCCAGCACCCCTGTCTCCGCCCCTGCTTATAATAAGGGGTGACAATTATCGATCCGATCTGACAGGTTAATCTGATCCGATTTGAACCTGATATGATTCGAATATAAATGAGTCGAATATGGGTTTAATTTTTTTGACTCGAATCAGGTCGGGTCGGGTTTGGGTCAACCCGACCCGACTCGATTAATTATGTTTTTTCAAGTAATTTTATGATTTAATACTAATTAAAGCTTAAATATACATTAATTATATAATAATTAAGAATAATTATAAATTAACTAATATTTAATTATCTAAAATTATATAAAAATAAATAATAAATATTTAATTATTTTACACGGGTCCGGTCGGGTCAACCTGTGACCCAATTGGGTTGGGTATGGGTTAAGATTTTTTGATCCGAGTTTAATCGAGTCGGGTCAAAAAAAATAATAAAATAATGTGACACAACCCGAACCATTGACACCCTATAACTACTATTTGAGTGAAATTTGCCCTTTGATTTAATTTCGGTAAAAAAAAATTAGTTGGTCTACAATTCTGTAAGTGTATTCAAACAGATGCTTTTCTTTTTCTTTATGGAGGGTATATATATTATTCCATCCAACAAAATTAGCTTTTATTTTTAATTTACATAAATAATTGCACAATAGTTTTCTTTTGTTATTGCAGAAAATTAATTCTCTCTCATTTCTAGATTTCTTAAACTCCGCTCCAAATGTGGGCATTTAGATGAGAGAGTTTATAATATTGAACAAAACGATGGAAAAAATGCAACCAATTTGAAGGACTTCGATCAAGAAATGTGCACAGCAGCCTGAGGCTGAGAAAAGCGCCTGAGCAGCAGACATACTGGGCTCATATGAAAGGCCCAAAATATTAAGCAGTAGAAAAAATTTAACACATTGTGGCATCAGCACATGAACGATACAATCGGATAGGATAAGCAAATTTAATGGTCCCAGAGGTCTAACACTAACATTTCGTATATTTAGGCCTGAATCTGTTTGGTGATGATGTAAACTAAAATCAGTGAAAATATTTTGATCGAGTTCTTGTTACATCAGTCGTCCGAATAGAATGATCGAGTTCTTGTTAGGTGAAAAATAACAAAATAATGTGTGATATGCAATTCATTTTCGTCAGTAAATCTCTATAATTAATGCCCTCAAGAAAAGTTATTATTTCTGTTGTAGCATATATATCAGATATCCCATTTAAGAATTGAATACAACATGTTTAATTTAGGATCTATTGCTCCAAGGAAAGTAAAATCGCATCTGCTGATGAGATATTTGAGAAAACCGAACTTTTAGAATGGTAATTATTTTTATTAATTTGAGTTCAGATTTGTAAATATTACCAAGTGTTATAATGAGTAGGAAAAATAACATTTACATGTGATGCTAATATTGAGGAAAAAACAATTGAAAATTAATGGAGAAATATATTTTTTTCACTTATATATTAATTTGTCATGTAACTTTTTACAAATATTTACAAATATGCCTTATATGATATTTATTGAAGAAAATATTTAAGTGTTTTTGGTGCTGTCATGAATTATTATCATGATGCTAAAAAACGTATAATAGTAATACATCAATATTGGAACAGCCGTAATCTTATAAGAATATGCATAGATAATTAGTTTCAATTGTAAATAAAATTGAAATTTTCAATTGTAAATAAAATTGAAATTTTGGCATAAAAGTTTCAAATGATTTTCGCCAAAGATATCAGGTTCAGAATACCCGTTAATAGGGAAAAAAGGGTCCTAAAACAAATTTAGATGAAAAACAACGAGTTCTTACATAGTGATTTCATTGAATTAATTATTGTCTCCTTCCTTTTAGTTGCCAAGACAATTGGAATCGATGCTTTCCTCTAAAGAGTCCAAGTAGTTTTTTGAGATAACTAATAGTGTAGATTTCATAAAATTCGATTACAATTGAAATTATATAAGGTAACTAATTTTTCTTCATCTATATATATGGTTGCAAAATCATTAATATTTTTAAATAAATAAATTGAATACATGATTAGGCTTGAATAACTAACACGAAAAATGAGCTCGACTTATTTTGTGTTTATATTTGTCGGATTATCCACATACACCACTGCTCCAGCTAGAGGTTAATAATATATGTTTTACATGTTATGGTAAAATTAGTTCAATCATGCAAACTAAATGTCTCAATTCGATCAGTTAGTTAGGTAAAATACAAAATTGTTGGGCAACATGCATTTCTTCAAGTTTACCATCATATAGTTCATCTCATATATTTGTGTGTTCTTGAATATATAAGAAAATACAAAATCTCATCATTTGTTGAAAATGTCGAGGCTTTAGTTTGAATTTCGATAATGTTTAAAGTATCTAATAAGATTTGTTTTGTTAAGATATTTGAGAAAATCATAAATATGGAATGGTTTTAATTAAGTTTTGTAATAATTTTCTCATATATACTTTCAATTATGCGAAGTACCAAGGCATCAAACAGAAATGTATACAGATCACGTGTGATGGTAATGAGTGACTAAATCATCTCACATATTAGAGTTTATTATAGAATAGTGTCACACTGATTCAAAAAATGGCGTGTTCATATGTGCTGGTGAAATCTAAAGCACCTATATTTTGCTAATCCGTTGAAAGGTTCTGTTAGTGAGAATATAGCTCCTAGCTCTATAAAATATTTGTAAAAGAATAACCAAAAAATATTTTTTGTTCAATCTATCAATTGTTATTCTCTCTCCACGTCGATCTCCCTCATTAACACAAAAATGACTCAACAATACTCATTTTCTCAAATCTCTATTTGATTGCAAAGATATTGAGAAATTGATTGTGAGACTATCTTTTCATGATAATTAAGAAGTAGATAAAGATCTGATTTAAGAGCAATTGATTGTATGATAGAATGGTCATAGACATGTTGGAATTAATTATTATTAATTATAACATGTACGGGCTTATATATAATAAATATATATTATATAATGAACTGTCAAATTATATCCGTAATGAAGTGATCAAATTCTGTATCGGATTTATTATATGTCATGAGAAGTGAACCCTTTAATGTGTAGAATGCGTATTAATGACTTTATGATTTAGTGATGGTCTGAATTATATAAAGTCTGATAATAATATAATTATGCTATTGGTCCCTACAGAACACAACTATAGATAGTTTTCTGATTAAGCAGCGAACCCGTTAAGAGAGAATCTGGATCTGATATGGACCCGTTAAGATATAACTACGCTTAGTTATATGTGTGTCCATATATATGCATGATACTGTTGGTTTTAAAATTACTCTCATTTCCCCACTTTCTGCCACCCTTTCGTTTCCCAACACAAATTCATATCTCTCTCTTAACATAGTTTCAGAAGAGAAGAAATTGTCGGCGTCGATCCTCTCAATCGCTCCATCGGATTAGAGGAAGATCGTTGGAAAGCTAAAAGAATCTGGTGATCAACAGAGTTGTGTATCTCTGGAAGACCGACAATATGGATCAAGGTAATATAATTTATGTTTGAGATTCACTGGAGGATCACGGCCATACTGTAAAATCCTAACAAGACATGAATCAAGGTAATAATGGTTTTCAAAGGAAAAATGTACTGATTCTAAGCTGTTAAAAGATGGTGTTATATTTGAACCATAAATTCTTTCATTTTCTAGAATTGTTTTAAAACATTGTCATTTTAGTAGTTAAAAAATTATATATATATATATTTTTATGTTAAAAAAACTGCAGAAATTAAAGTTATTTATTGATGTTCAACAGAAGTCGATGAACTTTTTAGAAAGTTAGAAATTAAATATGTTGTACATTTATCTTGGATCTCAGAAGTTGTTGGAATTAAGATTGCTTAATGTTTTCAATTATAAATAAAATCTGAAAATTTTGCATAAAGGTTTGAAATAGTTTTCGCCAAAAAAATATCAGGTTTATAATGCCCGTTAATAGCAAAATTGTTTTTGCTAAAGAAAATTTACATGAAAAACGAGTTCTTACATAGTGATTTATTTAAATTAATTATAGTCTCTTTTTCTCACTCATACCAATTGACATTGATGCCTTCCTCTGTGCTGGTACAAGTTTTGACTTACAAGTGAGCATAATTGAGGAATACAATAAGAGTTACGATTAACCCGTGTTGGGAGGACAAAAACATTTTTTTTTTCAATTCAATACAGCCTTTCAGCTAAGAAACTGAGAAGGGAATTTTTTTTTTCAGTATTCTTAGACCGTTTTATTTATTTATTTATTGAGCTAAGCAGAGGATATAATCGGCAAAGCCAAATATGAAACATTGTTCTTGCATACAGTTTTTATTATTAATAAGTATTATTAAATTAATATTGTTAAAAATAAGAGTGAAAACCGTAAAATTTCAAATATACGAATGGCAGCACGCCACTGTCAGTGGCGCGGACGAAACGCGCCACTACCAGTGGCGCGTTTCAAAAAAATAATGAAACGCCGCGCAGCGCCTCCATCTCACTTGCACCTGCGCGCGTTTTGTATATATAAGAAGTAAACGCGCCACTGGCAGTGGCGCGTTTCAAAAAAAAAAAAAACGGAAACGCGCCACTGCCAGTGGCGTGTTTCATAAAAAAAAGGAAACGCGCCACTGACAGTGGCGCGTTTCGTAAATTCAAACAGCGTGCCACGGCCAGTGGCGCACTGTTATTCGTATATTTGAAATTTTACGTTTCTCACTCTTATATTTAATAATATTAATTTAATAAAACATATTATTACTAAAATCTGCGCATATTGCATGGCGGATATGATAATTTAATTATGTTACTAAAATCACAATAAGGACAAAAAGGAGCGTGGGATGTATGATTGATTATACTGCTGGGAAAGGTAGTTTTAGTGGGCCCAAAGAATTTATACGGTGGGAAATTGTAATATCTGAACTAAAAACATAGAAGATAGAAATATTGTATGTCCTACAATTTTAATCCGCAAGGTAAATACACTAAATTCTAAGGCCCGTTCCATATCCCTGTTTCATCTTATGTATCCATATCATATGTCCCTATTGTTCAAGAGTTTCAAGATCCCATTCAGGAGCTGGACATTTGTTATAATTTTGTGAGATTTCATTTTAGTCAGATCAAGTCACCCTTTGTATTGCAAATTTTACAATGGTTTTTATTGTAGGGTAATATGATCCAAATCTGGGTTCAATTATGGAGACAAAAGGGGTTTTGGGTCCATGACCTCTTATTGACTAACAAAAATGTGTTGTGAATAATCCCAACACACAGACTCACATAATAGGATTATCTTCTTTTTAAATATTTCAAAATGATAAAGGTTTTATAAGGTAAGAAAAAAACTGTGCAATAAATTGCTTTGTCATATATGGAATATTTTTTTCCTTATGATGATATAGTTTATTTATTACATTGAGCTATAACACGGATCACCCGTGCTATGGATTGATTATTTATTTTTAAAGTTCAAATGATCGATTCAACCGTATAAAATGATTTTCATATGAATATCTAGATGTAGACCAAATTTTATATATTTAAAATATTTTACTATTTTTTAAGATAATTAAAAAAATCACTTGATTTAGTTATTATGTGTCATTTAAAAGAAGCGATTTTCTAACTATCTTAAAAAATAATATAAATAATATAAAAAATATAAAATTTGGTACACGTCTAGATATTCATAGGAAAATCATTTTGTACGGTTGGATCGATCATTTTTACTTTGATAATGAAGAACCGATCCATAACACAGGAACGATCCGTACTATGCATAACGCCATAGCCCAACTCTTATTACATATATACTTTAACAAAATATAATATTATAAAATTGTTAAAAAACTTAGAATATATACATAAAGACATTTTTATAAAAAATATCATACTAACGTTTATTTGTAAGCCAACAATAAATGCCACTTACATTTATAAGACATGTATCGAATTTTATTTTTAAGATCAATTTTTTTAATGCCAATATTTATTTATTTATTATTATTTTATTAAAATTGGCCATGCTTAAATTTTGTTCTAACTTCATCACTGTACTGTCTGTGTTGTTTTCCCAATTCCCACTTCCAACGGGGGCATGTTAGGCCCCGTCCATATTCATCAAGCTGTGTGCTTTATCAAAATATCTGACGGTCTACAACCACACTCTCATTGTATTATATTTCCAGGCCCAGGGATAAGCATCTATTCCTGCAAATTGCGAATAAAGGTACATTTTGAAATGATGAGGATAAGCGCATATGCAATAAAATAAATTCGATAAATTTCTTTGTTTCAATGAAATCATCAGCAGTTGTCGTACCGGCTTTTGGTATAAAACAAATATAATC
>CAXKVV010001112.1:0-38276 GCA_964058805.1 Schoenoplectus triqueter | reverse complement strand
AAGATTAGCTTTGTAATTGAATAAGCTATCATGTGCATACTCATTGTAAAATACTCGCTCAGTCGCTCTAAATAAAGGGAATGCTAAAAATTGAAATCAAGAGCGTAAGATTTACGAGTCCGACGATGATGCATGCTATATACTGCCCGGAGAAATCTTCCCTCAAAACCCTTCAATCTAATTTTTTCACCGTATTATTTTACCGAAAATGAAATTTCTAAAGAACATGTTAAACGGTTTGGATTGACCGTTTGGACTTTAGAATTCGAGATACGGACGCGAAACACAAGAGGTTCTGTGCTTCGCGAAGCACACCAAAGTCTCACTCATATATATATATATATATATATATATATATATATATATAGTAGAGATACCATGAGGTTAAGCTCACGGAGGCCTTTCGAATTCAAAAAATATATCAAATCATTTCGAAATTTTAATTTATCATTCTCATTAAATTGTTTATATGAAAATTTCATGGGATATAAAAATTTAGAGCGTTTTGAGCTTTTTAAGTTGTAGTTTTTAATTTTTGAAAATCAGCTCTAAAAATAATAATAATATATTCAATACTTGAACATCATTTTAAAAAATTAAAAACGGTGACTTAAAAAGCTCAAAACACTCCAAATTTTTGCATCCCACCAGATTTTTATATAAAGAATTTAATGAGAATGATAAATTAAAATTTCAAGATGATTTAATATGTTTTTTGAGTTAAGCTCACGGAAGGCCTCCGTGAGCTTAATCTCACGGTATCTCCACTATATATATATATATATACTCCTTATTAAGCACGTATGTGTTCTTATTCAGCAAAGATTTAGACTTTTTTTGTTGAAATTTTAGAGCTAATATCACCCATCGGATTGAGTTATTCATCAAATAATATTATTATCTCTATTACCATTTGTGTTGAAGTTAGACTTTTCTCTCAATTTTATTTGTTACACGAAATGCTACATAATTTAGGAATATAATTGCTCTATTTTGTTTCTTTTTTTTCTTAGATTGTCATCAATTATTAATTTTAACTTTCCTTAAACGTTGAATGTTAACTTTCGTCTCAATTTACATTTATTTTCCATTAATTATGTATTCATGATTGAAATTTACATTAATTACTAAATTATCTTTATTTTTATTTTCTTATTTTTTACATGAAGATATGAATTTTTATATTTTTCACACAGACAAGATACTATATATATATATAATTTGTCTATTGTGCTTTCGGTAGTATTTCGGCCGAAATGCTATCAGTCCAAATTTTAATTTAAGTAGCTCAATAAAATATTTATATCATAATTTTATAAAATACTAATTTTTATCGTGTTGGGAGTTAGTTTGCTATGCTTAATGATTTTTAGAAAGTAAGATTTTTTGACATATAAATTTTATTATTTTTCTATTATTTTAGGGTATTTTTCAAAAATCATTAATCATAGTAAACTAACTCCAAACATGATAAAAAAATATATTCTACAATATTATGATATAAAGATTTTATTGAGCTACTTTAATCAAAGTTTTGAGTATGAGAAATTAAAATTTGAATTGGTAGTGTTTCAGCCGAAGTGCAACTGAAAGCACAATATCAATAGGGAGACCTTACGGTGCTTCGCAAAATAAAAAGGTATTTTACTTCAGTTTTAAATCTCATATACTGAGAGTTTAAAATATCAATCTAATTAGTCCACAATAATATAGATATTGAAAACTTGTTGAATATCAAATTTTACTATTTTTGGAGCTTTGTAATTATTTTTTTTTATTTTTGAAAGAAGATAATTTTTAGGTGCACCTATCATTATTTTATTATTATTTTTGGGATATTTTTTAAAAATCTGAAAAAAGAGGGAGAATTACGGTGCTTTGTGAAGCAAAGAGGCGTTTTACTTCGGCCTAAAATATCTCATAAAATTAAAGTTCAAATTGCTAATCTAATTCTCCCAATATAAAATATATATTTAAATCTTATGTAATACTAAATTTGATTACATTTGAAGATTTCTAACTATTTTTTTTCAGATTTTTGAAAAGTGCCCAAAATAATAATAAAATAATGATAGGTGCAACTAAAAAATTATCATCTTTCAAAAATATAAAACAATAATTACAAAGCTCCAAAAATAGTAAAATTTGGTATCTAATAAGTTTTTAATATCTAGATTATTATGGAATAATTAGATTGATATTTTGAGATTTCAATATTTTTGATTTGAAACTGAAGCAAAACGCCTCCTTACTTCGTGAAACATCATAAGGTTTCCCAATATATATATATATGTATATATATATATATGTATATATATATGTATATATGTATATATATATGTATATATATAGAGAGAGAGAGAGAGAGAGTTAAGATACGGTGATCTTCCGTGAAGTTAACTCAAAAAACATATCAAATCATCTCTAAATTTTAATTTATCATGCTCATTAAATTCTTTATATGAAAATCTTGTGGGATGCAAAATTTTAGAGTGTTTTGATCTTTTTAAATTATAGTTTTTAATTTTTGAGAATCAGCTCTAAAAATAATAATAATATATTCAATACTACAACATCATTTTAAAAAAATTAGAAACGGTGACTTAAAAAACTCAAAACACTCAAAATTTTTGCATCCCATAAAATTTTCATATAAAGAATTTAATGAGGATGATAAATTAAAATTTGAAGATGATTTGATGTACTTTTTGAGCATAAGCTCACGGTATTTTTACTCTCTCTCTATATATATAACAGAAAGGATCCGACGCCAGTTTATTTTTTATTTATATTTTAAAATTTAATACTTACATTTTGAATTCAAATTATTAATAATGTTCATTTTTATGTTAGATATATGCTCACAAAGTTTTATGATTTTTAGAGGTCATTTAGTGCTAGATTAAATGATAACAAAATCATTGAACCTAATTGACTATGATTGATTTATTGTATGTATTCATTTTATTATCATTTTATTTAGTATGATATGATCTCTAAAAATTATGAAATTTTACTAGCATACATCTATCATAAAAATAAACAAAATCAACAATTTCGATTCAAATTTTAAGTATTAAACTTTAAAATATAAATTAAAAGATAAATTGATGACATCAAATGCCACTAAACTGGTGAAATCGGATCTCTTCTCATAATATAAATATTTTATTTACAAATATAAAAGTTGCTGCTAGGCTTGATTTTTGGGAACTTTCATCACGCTTGTATATATAAGAAGCAACTTTTATATTGTGTTTTGGGTTAAAACATTGCCTGTAGACTCACATTATATAGCTAGGCATGAGTTGAAACATAGCCCTGAGAATTGTATCCTATGTTATTCTAGCCCAATTTGTATAAAAAGCAATCGAAACTCTAACAACAATATGTTATTTAAAGTAAACAAATTTTGTTTGGATTTTCACATTTGGATGTTTCTTATAAGTGAATCTTAATTGCACTAGATAAAGAACTTTCTAAACTACTACATGACGATTGACGAGTAATTCGAGTATTATTTTGACCCGTAATTTACCATAAATGATATAAAAGCTCATATTTTCACATTAAATGTAAATTACATTAAGTCACTAATATGAATAATAAATCATTTAACATAAATAGTAAAGTGCGTATTGATTTTAATATTTCCATAATATTTTTCTTTAAAAATATATGCTTGTAAATTGGCTAGTTGGAAGCGTCAAAATTTTACTGATACTAAAAGGGCTCAATTTGGGTCTGGGAGATACATAGGGATAGAAAAAACTAGATATTAATAGCTAGTTAGTGAAAAAACTAGCACTGCCACTTGAATGAGCACCTTTTGTCACCTGGTGATTCGACTAAAGTAAATCATATAGAAACAAATATAATTCCATCAAATTAATTAAACGAGGCATGTCCTTAATTTCATTTTCTATTTTGTGTTGGACAAAGAATATTTTCTGATTTCTTATACTAGTACATTCCATTTCATGCAGACAAGTAGCCAATTACACTCCACCATCAACATCCAATTAATCTAACTTGACGAAAAAAAAGGATATGCATGTCAAATGTACCTTCTGGCGCTCTTTATGAAAGATTGTAGGGTCTCTTTTTTTTTGGAATAAAGAAAGAAAGCATTTGAAACGAAAAGAAAAATTTAGGAAAAGATGAAATAAGAAAAGAAATAAAGCAACAAAGATGGGAAAATTGTATCAGTGATCTTCTAATTGTGCTCGCTCGCATACAAGTATCAATAGACCCTCGCAAAATTGATAATTACATTTGAACCACCAATATTATCCTTTATTTTACAATACACTAAATTATATTATAAAAATCATCATCGAAAAAAAAATTCAGCAACCAAACTATACGAGGAAGATTAAAACAAAGGAATGACAATTGGGGTGAAATTTAAAAAAAAAAAAGAAAAAGAGAGAAACATATAAGAAATCTGACTTATGCAATGGCTATGGAAGCGTACGTATCACGATCTACAAACTTGACTACATTTAACCAAAATAACTCTCAGGATCCAAAGCCTGTTCATAATAGAGTTGGTCTTAATTACACACTTAGAAGTCGGATAAAAGCCTCATCAGATACAAATAATCAGACTGACCTCAGTCGGTCTATACTCGGTTCTGGACTGCACCCACCGAATATGTATAGTATC
Source organism: Schoenoplectus triqueter (assembly GCA_964058805.1). Classification (NCBI taxonomy): domain Eukaryota; kingdom Viridiplantae; phylum Streptophyta; class Magnoliopsida; order Poales; family Cyperaceae; genus Schoenoplectus; species Schoenoplectus triqueter. Next base: position 33,607 of record CAXKVV010001112.1, on the reverse strand, counting down.
ATAGCCACGCGACACAGATGCAAAGTTCACGGTTCACACGATATCTACTACAGTACTTACTATGTTGCTTAAATCTCCAGCCAATCCCCATTGGCAGAGATATGCAGCCTTGAACAGCCAGGGAAATTAACATACTATACATTGATCACATAGCTTGGATAGCATACAGTTAAGCTTTCGTGCCTCATATACGATCTCTCATCCTGAGAGAAAATATACGGATCGTATATCGAACGAGACATATCAACTCTCTGTTTTCTTCTCTTTTTCTTTCATTTCTGAACATATAATTGCTCTTTTACTAATATTCCCAAAGACGGGGCTCCTCCAGCTGGAATGGTACTTCTTCATCGTAGACCCAACTGGATATTGCTCCTGATAGTGCGAACTCAAATCCGAATCCGAACCCATCTCTGAGATCAAGCAATATATCAGGCAAATCAAACAACTCATGATCACCATTTCCGTTTCTATCTCCATGATCTGGGCTGCTACTAGACGAACTTTCATGGATTGGTTCCACAAACTCTTGTGCAGCAGCCAGCGCAGCTGCAGTTTGTATATCCTTGGGACACATCGATGCCGGTTTGGGTAGCATTGGAGCCAATGAAGGGAAATTGAGGTGCGCATTGCCACCTTTTATCGCAAGTGCAGCCACATCATGTGCACGTGCCGCCATTTCAGGGTCAGAATAGGTACCAAGCCAAATTCGAGACTTTTTTCTTGGCTCCCGGATTTCTGAAACCCATTTCCCCCAGACGCGCATGCGCACACCACGGTAAATTGGGTGTTTGCCCTCACTGCTACGCGGACGCTTCTTTGGGTTGTCGGCATTGGGGCTGTTAGGAGTTGATGTATCAGGGGATGGAGTTGGTTTAGGCGAGGCACTGGAAGAAGAGGAAGAAGAACTGGAAGATGAGTTGGAATTGGATGGGGAATTAGAACTAGAGGTGGTAGGTTCTTCCATTGGGGAGGATCTAGTAATGTGACTATGAAGTGGTTGCATGATTTGGCCCGGGGATAGGGGCTTTTATTAGCAACTGCTCCATGAAGTAGAGAGAAGAGTGTGAGGGGAATAAAGTAAAGGTGTGGGTCCTATGGGACCATATGTTCACTGGCTAAGGTTTTTTTATTGAATATTAAGTTAATAACTCCACTTCTTGTATTTTTTTTTGAATAAATATAGTATGCTCCAAGTTATGTCTCTCAATATATTGATGTGTTGGCGTGGACAAATGTACTTATAGTGTTTTTCATTATTATCCGAAATCATATTTTTACTAGTATATGTGATGAGGAGTTGAAAGTAAATCATATATCTACCAGTTTATTATACAGTACATTATCTGTAATATATATTTAATTTACCATCTCATTAAAAATTTTAATTTTATTAAATTTATCATTTGTTAAGGCTCATATATTTTTTATAAATGTACTTAATATTTGATTAAGAAATTATATAATAAAATTATTGTATGGTAAAAATATGTACTGGTAAGAATTTGTTAAACAGATTCTAAGTCATATTTACATCACTTATTTTTTCGAATAGATGCCATCACTGTATCTTAGTTGGGCAGCCCCTAACCATATCTCTACCACCACGAAATATATATAAATATATGTAATCTCTAATATTATCTCATTTATTATACTATTTGATGTCATCATAAAATGCTGGAGGCAGAACCTGGGAAATTATATCACTACTCAATTATATATATATATAGAGAGAGAGAATGGAGAGACCGTGAGCATAATTTAAAAAATATATTAAATCATCTCGAAATTTTAATTTATCATTCTCATTAAATTCTTTATATAAAAATCTTGTGGGATGCAAAAATTTGGAGTGTTTTGAGCTTTTTAAGTCACCGTTTTTAATTTTTTAAAATGGTGTTCAAGTATTGAATATATTATTATTATTTTTAGAGCTGATTTTCAAAAATTAAAAACCACAACTTAAAAAACTCAAAACGCTCCAAATTTTTGCATCCATGAGATTTTCATATAAAGAATTTAATGAGAATGATAAATTAAAATTTTGAAAAGATTTGATATATTTTTTGAGTTAAGCTCACTACTATATATATATATATATATATATATATAGAGTGAGGCTATGGTGCTTCGCGAAGCACAGAACCTCCCGTGCTTCGCGTCTGTATCTCGAATTTGAAAGTTCATACGCTCGATCCAAACCGTTGAACATGATCTTCATATTGAAATATCTTTGGAGATCAAATTTTATATTTTTTTGAATTTTTTTGCTATTTTTTAAATGAGTATAAAATTTGCTGATCTAACGATTTCTGCACCATCCAAAACTAGCGATTTTGTACCCATCTAAAAAATAGCAAAAAAATTCAAAAAAATATAAATTTTGATCTCCAAAGATAGTTCAATATGAAGATCATGTTCAACGGTTTGGATCGGGCGTATGAACTTTCAAATTTGAGATACGGACGCGAAGCACGGGAGGTTTTGTGCTTCGCGAAGCACCATAGCCTCACTCTATATATATATATATATATATATATATATATATATATATACTTCCTCATTTTTTTAATGGAAAAGATCTTCCACGTTCCTCATAAGGCCTAATTATTGAGTTTTTGTCTTTGCATGTAGATAGTTCAGTTCAAGCTAGTGCTGATGGTAAAATAGAGTAAATATTTGCTTTTAACGGTTTAGAAATTATTGAGATGTACAAGTGGACTGTTCTTATTTTAAGAGCTCACATCTTGAATCGAAATAAGTTTATGAGTAAATTATTTATATTATTAGCAAACTACAGGAGTGCATGAGTGGCGCCCCTTCAAGTTCTCCAAAAACTTCATTTTGAAACTCGAGAAAATTTTCATTTTCAAAATGAAAATCTTTGGGATATACTATTATTGATACCATCGCCATCGCCAATATGGACTTTATTGTTCAAGGTAAATAAATTATTAGTCATGTTAATAACTTTATGATGCAATTTGTTATGTGAAGTATTTAATTTACTGTTCAATTTAAATACCATCTAATCTAAATAATAACTCATTAAAGATAAATAACAAAATACTATAAAAAATAAATTACATAATAAAGATATTAACATGAATAATAACTTATTTAATATTAATAGTAAAATTGATATCAATGACTATATCAACGATCATATATATGTATATATATAAGCCTCTTTAAAAAAAATCCATTACGATTATTTACGTTGGTAATTGCTTTATTTACTACTTTTTTTTACAAGGACTTCACTAAATAGGAATTATCTTTGCAGAGTTCCCGTTCCGAAGGACATTTAAAAAAGAAACAGTAACTTGGATTATAATAGTGAATTGAAATCAACATTTCCATAAAGAATACTCTGCCACGTAGACCTCTACTAGTCAATTAGCAAAACAAGTTTATAAGATGTCCCTTTTGATTTTAGGTGTAGTCTTGATATAATAATTTATTAACAATGTTAAAAAAAGTTGTCCACTATACATCATCGATTAGATACATAAAGTTTGAAAGGTTAATTAAAGAGCTGTTCTTAAATTCAGGGTCTAAATGGAAACACGTTAAACACGAAATTAATGCACTTGTGTAACTTCACTATTGCTTATTTATGGTGTGCTGTTTGAATGGAGAGATTTGTGATCATTGTTGCGAGTTATCTGGATCGTGTCTGATCGATCGATAATCTTTCAAGACAGATATGAACCGAGCCAAAAAGAAGAACTATGAGAACATAAATATGACTGTTGTTGTTTAAACTAGAATAATTTGACAGTTATCTTTTATACATGATTAGAAAACGCAACCCAGCAATATGATCTTTTATATTGTGTTCCATATATTTTCTCTCTTTTTTTTTTGAGATAATTCCATGTGTATTTGTCTTCCAAAGTTCGAGGAAATTTCAACCTTTCGAAACAATTATATTATTAGACGTTCGGACCAGACACCAGAAACTACTCCGGAAAGATTGAAATATATTTGTATAAGAAACCTTTTTTTCTAATATTTTATTTGACAATGTAAGAAAGCGGGGTTGGTACTTGGTACGAGTAATTTAAACAAACAAGGTTTGGTTTTGAACTTTTTTCTCGCCTTATCAGAGAAATGCAGTATACTAATCTATCCTATTGGCATCATTACCAGTTTCATTAGAGGTTGAGAAATATAAAAAGAGAAGATAAAAGGAATTGGTCAGGACCACCATCGAAACTTGAGGCCGGTGATATTTCAATATCACCAAAAAATCTTCCATCTAAGATTTACTTCCAACGCGATTGGGCGATACAATTGTAAGTCAATGCAAAAAGTGATTTTCCAATCATAAGTCAACTGATGCATTGCAATTACTTTAACGAGGTTTTCAATTGCGTAACCCTCCCTCAGCTTTCAGATATACGCGTATAAGCACCTTTTTAATTTTTATTTCAGCGGAGTTTAACGCGTCAAAAGAAACTCTGATCTGGAGGTGACCTTTTTTTAAATGGGAATTAAAGCAATTGTTGCATGTTTTCAGTATAAGTGATGAGTAAGTTACCTGGTTTAAATCAACGGTGATCGGTGATTCTTGTGTACTAATTTCAGTCCGTTTGTTGGATTTGAGTCGTATGCAGACTGAAGAGGTGCAGAGGTGCATATAGTTTTTCTATTTCTGCTATATATAAATATATATATGAAATTGTATTTGTATAAGACATAATAAATAGCATAACAAAGTGTGTCAAGGATACTTAGAGAGAAAAAAAACACGATCCAAAAGAGAGATGACATAGTTTTTTCATGACGAGATGAGAACGAGTAGCCTTGATGCGAGAATCGAAAAGGTTGTGGCATTTAGATTATGGAATAGTGGGATAGGCTCGGTCTCGACTGTGGTCTATCTCCAACCAAGTGATTTTCAAAGGCTTACGGTGCTGGAGAAACAAGATCAAAGGAAAAAGATTCTGTCGATAATTATAAATTCTCTCATCTCCATTATTTTCGATAGTGGTGTCAGAGTCATGAGTGCTACTTTTTATTTAGAATTGATATTTAAGCCATAATTATGATTTTGGTTATTTTTATGTGATTTGAGGTCTCAATTTTATAATTGTTTGAAAGAATTTGTGAAAATTCTGACTGGTGTTCAGACAAATTTCTAGACTATCTGATATTGTAATATATTTTTCATATCTTTATGCTGTTTAAATGACTCGATGTTCTTCAAAATAATTGTAGAGCTCTCAGTAATCTTTCCAGAAAATGAATGAACTCATCTATTGGATAAATATAGCGAAAGTTATGATAGTCGTAATCAGAAGTTATCAGTCTATCAGAATTCTGAAATTAGTGACCTCTCTATAGTGCAAATTATTTTTCTCTCAGTTGATAATTCAAAATTGTGTGACTTTTGGTGGATTATAGTTCACTTTGAGAGATTTTCAGAAAATCTAAGAATATAAATTTTAGATTTATTAGTAGAAAGTTATGAGGATTGCAATGAAGGTGATTTTGACATGTTGTCAAAATGTGATGGTTAATCTTCTGATTTCGTAGAAATTTTATCATTTTTTTTATTTCGTGGAAAATTTATCATTTTTCTGATACTTAATAAATTTTATAATTTTTATGGTCAGAAAGATAGTTTTTCTAAAGAGGTTTGAATCATATTATTTGATAAAAAAATGATGGAGATATAATTTTTTCAAATTAGATTGTTGATTGATGAGCTAGCTGCTGTTAGTTCTAAAATTTTAATAGAATTGAGATAATCATCATTTTTAAAGAATTTTGAGACATAAATGAACCAGAAATTACATAGTTAATAAATCAATATAGTGTAATGATTATCTGATTAATAATTTAAGTATTTTTACTGATACTATCTCTGACAATAACTAGAGCAAGTATAGTTGGTTGATAATATATGTGATGTTGTCTCATGCGGTTTTATATCACAATTTAGTACTGCTATGATAGAACTGATGGCACAATTATGAAGGATTTTATGCTGTGAATCGGATAAAATAAAAAAAAAACATTAATCCGATGACATCTAAGATTGTTACATTATTGCTTATTTTATTTTTATTTGTTTGCATCACTAATCGCAATCATGTATATTCCTACAATAGAGATTGTGATACCATACCTATGATTTTTAATGTAGTTCTATTCCTATTTGGTTCACCTTGAAGTTGAAATAAGAACGAAATTGAAAGTAGTAACTAAATTGAAAGTAGTAACGAAATTGAAAGAAGTAATTATTCGTCCACTCCTAGCTTTATCGCTCGTTATGTGATGGAATGCGTAATTGATGACTATTTCACAAAAATTTAGAGGAAGAGAGAAAAACTAAATTGAAAGTAGTAACTAACATAATATCTGGTCAGATATGATATTTATATGCTTTAAACATCATATCAAAACTCTTCAAATTTATTTAGAAATTAAGACATGAATGAAACTCAAACCGACACATTAATTGCTGACCTTTTAGCACTAAAACTCTCATAACTTTCTTTAGAGTACTCCAAACGACCTTAAAATTTTATCATTGGATTCTACACTCCATATAATTTTCATACGTCATTTAAGAAAAAATATATCTCATAATAATATTCTCATATCATTATAATAATAAAACTTATATTATATCATAATATGCACATTCAATAAATTTATTTTCACGTTAGGAACTCACACATAATATTTTAATAATTTCTATTTATACCTTTATTTTAAGCAATATAAAATCTCATACACTAAAAATATATTAAAATATTTATTCTTATTTTCTGTTCAGCTGATGAGACTTATGTCGAGAATCTATGTTATGTTGGTAATGAGATAAGACATTTTATTCCATAAATTGTAAGCGATATTCTAGCTATATATTATAGTTACTCAAATAATACATATATTTAGTAAATCTTTTACAAAACATGATCATTCTAGTAATATTATCAATAACATTACTTGTGTTTATTCGTTGTCTTATGATATTATAATTAATATACAAAGTATGACTATATTATCTTTGTATTATAATTATTTTTTGATATCCATTAAGTAAATTATAAAATTATAACTGCACTTATGTTATATTGAAACCAATTATAATTCTACTTTATCAAGGGACCCGTAATATATCATTTCTCATATTAAGGAGTGTGATGATACTATTGACATATACTTTTCTCCCGCTCAAGTAATATATAAAAAATATTACTTTTATCACTACTTGTTGTAAGTAGGTTTTAATAATAATTGTGTTATACAATCCTTATGTGAAAAAGATATATATCTCAATCTTAGAATCAAAGACACGATATAAAAACGTTAATGACACAACACAATCCATATAATATTTTATCTATTAGGTTTGTTTAATATATGAAATATTTTATATATTCATATTATTAAATGATATCCTTTTATTAACGTTTGCGGAACAACAACATACTTTTAATCAACATGATAGTCTTATATGGCATATTAGTATTCTTGCTAATATCCAAGACCTATAAACATTTTAGAATTATATATTCATTATATTTAAAGTTTTACAGTTCAAGATCAAGTGCATCTTCTCGAATATATTTAAATATGAATATAAAACTCATGAAACAAAATGTAAATAATATTCAATTCATAAATATAACATAAATTAATCATTAAAATATAACTTTTAGAACACAATTCTAATAAATTGTGTGTGGTTGTCACTTGAGTTACAATATATGTACTTATGGGGTGAATATGAATTGGTAGACTAATTAGTCTCATTCCTATTTTTATTTTTTGCTTCAATTGAATTAATTTTGTGTGATATTATTTGATTTATGGGATTTTATTAGAGACATAATCATTCTTTTGATTCTGTGACCAAAATGATATTATACTTATATTAATTAGGATTGTGTAGCAAAATTATTGAAAGTGCTAAACGTGCTTGTCTCTATATGAGTTGGATAATTTATTTAAGCCAATATAAGATATTTTTTGTATATAGTTTGAGTTTATAATATCTGAATCATATGACAAAATATATGTTATGTTATCAAGGCAAGATATTTGTGTGCCATTGTGCTATTATGAGACAATATGTGTGATACAAGTTTTACACTGATATTGTATTTTTTTTGCTTGATAACAATTTTGTTTCCTGATTGAGCAAGAAACATAAGATTTACTCTTTCATTTTTAGAGATTAAGTAAATAATATACTCTCTCAGTCTTGGAGATGGAGCGCATATAGCAATATTAATAGATTATACTAATTCTCTCATTTAGGAGATTGAACATATGATATAATATATAATTATGTTACATAAAATTTGATGAGATGGTCCTTAGTATACGATTAGAGGTTGTTATGGCTTAGAGGGAGTCAGTAACAACAACTCATTATAACGGTATGATTGAGATACAAACTTTAAGGATAATGGACAGAACAAAATATATTCAAATATTATGTTAAAGACATGATAACACATACAGAGTTGATATTAGATCAAGTATGTTCCTGTTGAGGATTTTTAATGGATTTTGAGTGATTTAATATGATAAAATTGCTCAGTCTATATTTATAGTTAATAATGATTCTCATATATATGTGTAATTGAATTTGATAATAAAATTTAATTTATTATTATTCAAGTAAATATTAGTACTTATGATAATATGTTGATAAACTGAAATTGGCTCGCTCACACGAGCAATCGCTTCTGACACTTTGGAAGTGAGCAAAGATGAGATTTAATTAAACTAGTGACGCTTTGAAAGTGAACTGAGTTTAATATTTAATGTCGTCTCAGATTGAGCTGAGATGATACTGTCATTGATAGTCGATATAAATTGTGTCCCATAATTCATGAAATTTATAGAGAGCCAAGGAGGATGTTATCCATGACGCTTGAGAAGCGAGCATTTGATGACACTTAGATTAGTTACATTAGAAGTGGCCTACACTACAGGTGATTAGTTTATGACTACATCTAGACTCGTACAGTGTTTTTTTTATACATCTGCTATATAGAAAATTATTCATTATAGCATGCATTTCATACTGTATGTGCTTAGACTACGTAAAAAAATGGGTCGAGTGACATGACAGTCAGAGATCTTCGTCCTCTCATTATATGAGTTTCTAATTATGTATCTTTATGGACCTTTGACTATGTCATAAGAAAATTGATCAATGTTTGATACTTTGGGCATTAACTACTTTCCCCATAATGCCCATGTAGACCATGAATGATTAACTACCTATGGCCATGAATGATTTGGTCTACATGGGCATTATGGGGAAAGCAGTTAATCATTATTCAAATAGCATGAGGATGAAAGAGAAGGTTGATTGATTTGCATCCTAACATATTTGTATTCACGGATCCGTCAATTATGTCAGATGGATATAGATTGGGAATACATGTGAAGTCGAGAGAGAAGAGATATTTCTCGAGAGATCAAAAATGCTTGCAATATCATAATCCTAGAGTATGAGATACACATATTATTATTACTTTATTTTAAGAGAAATGTCTCTAAGTTGGGTTGAAATAAATTTAGTCTATAAGCTCCCAAATTGTAGATGTATCGCTAGTTGCATGACCTATTTACTGATATGAAGACTTTTGATTCTCATCAATGATCTCAAAAAGGGAGATTGTTGGATTTGAGCCACATGTGTAGATATGTGCTTGAAGAGGTGCATATGCACCTATTTAGTCTAATCTCTCTATTTTTGCTATATACTTGTTTATATGAAATTATATCTATATAGGACATAGTAAAGAGTATAACAAAGTGTGTCAATGACACTTAGAGAGAAAAAGAGAAATATCATCTAAAAAGAAGATGATCCAGTTTCTCTATGATGAGATGAGAATGAGTAGTTTTGATGCTAGAATAAAAATTATCGTAGCATCTAAGTTGTGAAGCAGTAGGATAGAATCGGTCTTGATTATGGTCTATCTACAATCAAGTGATCTTCCAAGATTTATTGTGCAGGAGATAGCATAAAGGCTTAAGTATACTAAATATGATTGGAGACACAAAATTAACAAAAAAATCTTCCGCCGATAATTCTGAATTCGCTTATCTTTATTATTTTCAACACAGTTTTATGATCCATATACAAAACGGTAACCATAGATGTTGAAAGGATATGAGAGTAATATTCATATATCATAAAGGAAAATTTTAATATTAGTAACTCTGATCAGCAAGCAGCTCATGTGGTGATTTATGAGGTTAACAGAAAGAACAGAAGAAGAAAGTTAAAACAGACAATGTCCATCTCTCTACTGTATCTTGTTTTCTCTCTATCTTGCTCCTTTTTTCTTACAAGCTCATAACCATCTGTGAACTATGATCATGTTCAAATCAACATCAAAATTTCAGTAATGTTTGGATTAAACCCAAGAAAAGGTATCATGTGCCTGAATCGGAACAGTTTCTTGACAATTTCCCTTTCTCTTTTTTTTTTTCTTTTGATGAAGTAGGCTTAGCCTACTTAATAATTTTATTAAGCAAAGAAAAAACCGGTCAATTTACATGATGGTGATATTTACATAAGACTGCAGAGAGAGTGAAGACCAAAAAAAATTGAAAAGAGCAAACATGCTAGCTCTGTTCCTGGACTTCTTGTAGTGTTCCTATATGTCTCAATATTTCCTAAATCGGTTGCCCTGTGGATTGAAAAATGCGCCTGTTTCCCTTTCTCATCTGAATTTTTTTTTCTTCTTGTTTTTTAACCAATTTTCTTAGGCGCAATAACTTGTCGGATGTATGCCAGTAAATGTAGCAATAAAAGCTCGTATGGACCCAGCATTCCACAACAACTCTGTTCCAAATTAAAGATACACCGAGTCTAAAATTAAAATCGTTTATCAGAAATACGAATTAATTATTCATGAACAAACGTCAATTTTATGTACTTTACGTAAAATTGAATAGTTATTGAATTAAGTAGTTATTAAATAATTTTAATAATAAAGAATAAGATTTTCGGTACTCCACCCTAATCCTCCGATTATCTCTATCGATCATCTTCTTACCTCTATTCTATTCTTCAATCATGGTTCGCCCCTGCTTGTACAGTAGTTTCAACTAAACAAATGCCCCATGTGCTCCTCGTATACAGTAGTTAAGCTGTTCTGTACAGAGTTCTTTATTCAATGCCTCCTAATATTCACGCTTTAAAACCTCCAATTTTAAAGTTTAGAAGGGTAAGTATTCAAATTGAAATATGTTAAGGGGTATATACTCAATTTTGCCTTAAATATTTGCCTATATTTAATCTCTTATCTTGGAGTCACGCTGGGTAGTGAGTAGATCGAATAGTATGTCATGTTTTTTGGGATTCCATTGAATAGAAAAACAGTAGTATGACAATGGTATTTGGTTATCAATTTAGAATATATATGGCGGAGCCAGATTTTTGATATACGGGACAAAATTTAATTTTTTTTCAGAGAAGTAAAAATTTTGTTATATAAATATATTTTTCTAACTTTTTTTCAATATATATATTATTATAAAGATTATTTTTTTTTGAAAAAAAATATTCTAACCAAGGGTCAACTGAGTACCCAAGTAGGAGTGTCAATAGGTCGGGTCAGGTTCGGGTCGGGTCATCATTATTTTATTATTTTTCTTGATTTGATTTCAAAATCTGATTATATTCGGATAAAAAAATCTTGATCCATACCCGACTCGACCGAATTATGGGTTGATCCGACCCAACCAGGTTACGGGTCGACTCGACCCGACCAGGTTACGGATCGACCCGACCCAACCCATGTAAAATAATTAAATATTTATTAATTATTTTATATTATTTTAAGTAATTAGATATTAATTAATTTATAATAAATCTTAATTAGTGTATAGTTAATGTATATTTAAGATTTAATTGTTACTAAATCATACAATTACTTTAAAAAACACAATTAATCGGGTTAGTTCGGATTGACTCGAACCCAATCCAACCTGATTCGTGTCAAAAAAAATTAAACTCATACCCAACCCATTAATCTTCAGATCTTATCGGATCGGGTTAACCCATCTGATCGTGTCAATAATCGACACCCCTAGCCCTAAGCCATTATGTAGATGTCTCTGACAACATAGACATATATATATATATATATATATATATATATATATATATATAGTGAGGCTATGGTGTTTCACGAATCACAAAATCTCCTATGTTTCGCGTCCGTATCTCGAATTTAAAAGTTCAAACGGCCGATCCAAACCGTTGAACATGATCTTCATATTGAACTATCTTTGGAGATCAAAATTTATATTTTTTCTGAAATTTTTTGCTATTTTTTATATGGGTACAAAATCGCTAGTATTGGATGGTGCAAAAATCATTAAATCAGCAAACTTTGTACTCATTTAAAAAATAGCAAAAAATTCAAAAAATATATAAAATTTGATCTCCAAAGATATTTCAATATGAATATTATGTTCAACGGTTTGGATCAGCTATTTGAACTTTAAATTTCGAGATACGGTCAGAAAGCACATGAGGTTTTGTGATTCGTAAAGCACTGTAGTCTAACTCTATATATAAATGGAGATAGAGATACGTTTGCATTTCAACCGATATACAAACGGATCAAAAACTATATTTTAAAATCTCAAAAATTTTAATTTATGATTTTATTAAATTCTTTATATGAAAATTTTGTGGGATACAAAAATTTGGAGTGTTTTGAGTTTTTTAAGTTACTCTTTTGAAGTTTTAAAAAAAAAGTTTAATTTTCTAACATGCCACTAAATTTTGATCCTTATTCATATTTGATCACTGAACTTCTATTTATCCGTTTTTAATTACTGAACTTTGATGTTTATCCATATTTGATCAGTTCCATTAGTTTTTTCACTCAGAAAAATTGAAAAACTAATGAAAAAGTAAATATAAGTTTATTTTATTTATCTATTTTTTTATTCAAATTAGTTTTGACAATAAATACAATTTTATTTCAAATATTTTTGAGTGAAAAAACTAACGAGTGTGACCAACTTTGGATAAATATCAAATTTCAGTGACTAAAAATGGATAAATAAAAGTTGAGTGACCAAATATAGATAAACATCAAAGTTCAATGACTTAGTAGAATATTAACCCAAAAAACAACACAAATATTGAATATTTATTATTATTTTTGGAGCTATTTTTTTTAAATATAAAAAAGCAGCTTAAAAAATTTAAAACACTCTAAATTTTTGTATCTCACAAGGTTTTCATTTTAAGAATTTAATGGAAATCATAAATTAAATTTTTTTTAGATTTAAAAATATAGTTTTTGATCTGTTTGTATATCGGTTAAAATGCAAACGTTTTCACAATAGTCTACCTATATGAGTATATATATATATATATAGAGAGAGAGAGAGAGAGAGAGTAGAGATACCGTGAGCTTAACTCAAAAAATATATCAAATCATTTTAAAATTTTAATTTATCATTCTCATTAAATTTTTTATATGAAAATCTCATGGGATGCAAAAATTTGGAGCGTTTTGAGCTTTTTAAGTTGTGGTTTTTAATTTTTGAAAGTTAGCTCTAATAATAATAATAATATATTCAATACTTGAACATCATTTTAAAAAATTAAAAACGGTGACTTAAAAATCTCAAAACACTCCAAATTTTTGCATCCCACAAGATTTTTATATAAAGTATTTAATGAGAATGATAAATTAAAATTTCGAGATGATTTAATATATTTTTTGAGTAAAGCTCACGGAAGGCCTCCGTGAGCTTAAGCTCACGGTATCTCCACTCTCTCTCTCTCTCCCTATATATATATATATATATAGTCTAATTATGGTGCTTTGTAAAGTATAGAGGCGTTGTGTGGTTTGCACTCTATTTTTAATCGATCTGAACCGTTCAATCTAATCTTCATATAAAATCTATTAGTAAACCAAATTTTATATTTTTTAGAATTTTTTTTGCTATTTTTTCTGATGAAGATAAAATGACTTAATCTGAGAATTCTGATTCATCCAAAAATGATGGTTTTCCTCCTATCCATGAAAATATAAAATTTGGTTTACTAATAGATTTTTGATATGGAGATTACATTGAGCGGTTTGGATCGATCATTTCTGAGTTAAAATTAAAAATAGAGCCCAAAGCACATAACACTTTTGTGCTTTACAAAACATCATAGCCTAATTCTATATATATATATATAGAGAGAGAGAGAGAGAGAGAGTCCGACTACGGTGCTTTGCAAAGCACAAAGGTGTTGTGTGCTTTGCATTCTATTTTTAATTTTAAGAAAGAAATAATCGATTCAAATCATTCAATCTAATCTTCATATAAAAATCTATTAGTAAACCAAATTTTATATTTTTTAGAATTTTTTGCTATTTTTTCTGATGAGGAGAAAATGACTTGATATGAGAATTCTGGTTCATCAAAAAATGATGGCTTTCCCCCTATCCAAGAAAATAGCAAATAAATTCTAAAAAATATATAATTTGGTTTACTAATATATTTTGATATGGAGATTAGATTTAGTGGTTTGGATATATTATTTTTGATTTAAAATTAAAAATAGAACGCAAAGCACACAACGTTTTTGTACTTTGCAAAGCACCATAGCCTAATTCTATAAGCCTTTCGAGAGTTTAACTCAAAGAGTAAATTAAATCATCTCCAAATTTTAATTTATCATGCTCATTAAATTCTTTATATGAAAATCTTGTGGGATGCAAAAATTTGGAGTGTTTTGAGCTTTTTAACCCACCGTTTTAAATTTTCTAAAATGATGTTCAAATATTGAATATATTATTATTATTTTTAGAGCTGATTTTCAAAAATTAAAAACCACAACTTAAAAAGCTCAAAACTCTCCAAATTTTTGCATCCCATGAGATTTTCATATAAATAATTTAATGATAATGATAAATTAAAATTTAAAGATAATTTGATATATTTTTTGGGTTAAGCTCACGGAATGGCTCTGTGAGCTTAAGCTCACGGTATGTTTACTATATATATATATATATATATATATATATATATATATATATATATATATATATATATATATAGAGAGAGAGAGAGAGAGAGAGTAAAGATACCGTGAGTTTAAACTCACAGAGACATTCCATGAGTTTAACTCAAAAAGTATATTAAATCATATCTAAATTTTAATTTATCGTGCTTTTAAATTCTTTATATGAAAATCTTGTGTAAAAATTTGGAGTGTTTTAAATTTTTTTAAGTCACCGTTTTTAATTTTTAAAAATGATGCTCAAAGATTAAATATTTTATTATTTTTTTGAAGTTGATTTTTAGAAACTAAAAACCATGGCTTAGAAATCTCAAAATACTTTAAATTTTTGCATCCCAAAGATTTTCATATAAAGAATTTAATGAGCAGTATAAATTAAAATTTGGAGATGATTTGATATACTTTTGGAGTTAAACTCACGGAAGACCTCCGTGAACTTAAACTCGGGATATTTTTGTTTGCTTTTGTACGAAAAAAAAAGTTATTAAAACATACTTGAGTTCCAATATGAGTGGTACGATGGTTTATCGTGAAAAATATTTTTAAAAATATACCTAAACTACATTTTTTCTATAAAAAATTATACTTAATTTTTAAAATAATTATAACAATATGCTTTATCTAAAATTTTTGCCACGCTTTATCTGTGAATCTGGCTTTGCTCCTAATTCAAGGGTATACCGAACTTTGACACATATCTATTTGATATTGAGAAATTATTATTTAAGTTAGAAAATTAAAATTTATATATTCTTTTAGTAGCACGTGTATCTATTTGAATCCATGTGTACAAGAAGATTCGCAATTAGATTTCAAGCCTACAATATTTTTTGAATAACAATATTAGATGGCCTGATTGTTATCTTTTATGTCAAAAAAAAGAGGTTAAATTTGTGTACAAACCAACTGAATTTAAGTGAACTAGATTCAACTAATGAATTCATACACGCGGATGCAATGACCAAATTGTTGATGGTAACATTTTGCCAATCCGTGGCGGGGGAGCTAGCTGGGACGGTTGGTTGCGTTGAGCAGAAGCATCAAGGAAGAAAAGAAAATAAAATTGATGATTAAATATGCACTGAATCTGTATGTACTTGTCTAACAAAACCTTCAATTTACCGACCTTTTCGGGGCGGACACAGGATTTTGATCGGGAGGGTAGATAAACGGATTGTAACAGTTTATCAGATTTAAATTTATTAGCTAATTGGATATTAAATAAAAAATTAATAATTTAATATATTATTTTATTTAATAAAAAACTATCAAAATAATATCATTTTATATATTAAAAATAAAAATCTAAATAATATATAATTAAGTCTATAAAAAAAGAAATTCTTTATAAAACTTCATATTTTGTGAAATTTCTTTATTACTAAAAACTGTACAACTCCAGGTCATTCTGCAACTGCTCATTTTTTGATTTCGCTGCAAGTAGCTCTGTCATCTTTTGTAAAGTTACAACTCACCTTTATCGGTATTGTTTAGGGAAAAGTCCAAAAATAATCCTAGACTACCACAGTTGGTTCAATTGAGCTCTTGAACTTTTTTTTCGGTTCAATCAGATCCTTGAATTATTGTAATTATTTCATCTCCCACCCTCCGTTAATTCCTCCATTATAGTAAACGCGTCAGACGAATTTAGTTTCGTCATCTCTTACACAGTTCATATAATGAAATATATTTAAAACTACAAAAATAAAATGTCGGGCACTTAAAAAATAACAAAATAATTAAGACAAAAACACAAAATAAAAGTATCATTTTTTCATAATAATTACTAGAGGACTCTAATTACTATCATGTATATGTATCATGATATTAGATCAATGTACTATTAATCTAACAAAATCACTAACATAGAATCAGATTATCTATGATAACAAAATGACATATAGTCAATATTTTTTTCTAGTTATCATCAAAATAACCAAAAAAAAAAACATTTAACATCCATTAAGCAGGAGTAGCATTCGTTGAAGATTGACCTCCATCTTGTATTTTCTTTCTTTTGCTATTGTCATCCTATATTTGAATAAACATCAAATGCATTAATAGTTAAAAGTAAAATAATTTGAATTGTCATACAAAAAAATAGAATACATTTTTGTTTGTTGGACAAGTGTTTCTGTTGTGCCCTTCCTGGTGACATAATTTGTATTTTATAACTGTCCCCAATCTTAAAGCTTTGGTAGTGCTCGATTTTGGTACTGTTACTCCTTGTTCTCTTCTTTGATGTTTCTTAGGTCGACCCGACATTTTCTTTCTGAGTGGCGGATCTGGAGCATCATATCCAGTCCTTGGCCAATCATGAGCTCCAACAAGTGGCTTTAAGACATGAGAATAGGTCATTTGGTGCATCTCTTTTGTATAGTATAAGGAAATGAAATCCTCATGCTCTTTGCCTTGATGAAACATAGCAATAATGGGATGAGAATACGGGATACCAGTAAGGCTCCAACATCTGCAAGAACACTTCAAATTTTGCATATCAATAATATGTCTATAAACTTTATTTATCTTGGCATGTCCTCACTTTATGGTTGATTTCATAGTCATATTTGTCATTCCATTCCAAATGACAATTTTGAGTTTCTGTTCAATTTTCCTTCAGCTTATCTAATATGTTTGGACAAATTCGATGTCCATATTTCACACCTTCGCTTCCTTGTTTTTGTATTTTTATTATGACCTTCTCTCTTATCTCTTCGAGCATGCTTATAATTGGTTTATGCCTAACATCTAAGATCCAACTATTGAAATATTCAGATAAATTATTATCTACCATTTCACATTGAACTTTCTCATCGAACCAAACCAATTCTCAAATCCATATCAGGCACCTTATAGAACAACTTGCTTACTCCATTAAAACCCAAAGTCTTCTCAAGAAGTACAACCAGATAAGAATACTTTGTGTTGCAATCAATTTCATCACCAGTTTCATGTATCTTACCACCTACATAATTCAAAGTGGAATTATCTTGTGCAAAGCTACCACCATAGTTGATTCTAATGACAGTGCTTCCCATGTTGCCGAAGTCTGTTATTTAGATAGTAAGAATAGTTAGATTACTATCATGTAAAAGTTAATTTTATAAAATGCTATACTAGATAGAATTGTAAACTGCAATAGCTTCTCTCTCGTGCAAGAGGACTCAAAATTAAGCTATTTTTTTAACTTCAGTTATATTTTTATGTATTGCCCTTGACTAAAAATAAGCTATTTCGTTTTAGCTTGAAATAAAATTGACTGAACTTTTCACCTTCTGATAAGAGGATGGCGAAAGAAAGCTACGGCAGTTTGAAATCAATCAACCATTTTTAGCAGGATTCGTGAAGCTTTTAATAGAGGAATTAACGGATTCGTGATGCTCCGTAGAATTTAGGGTTTTTGCTAGTACAGGCAACTAGCAAAAGTGAGAGACTATGAGAGAGATGAAGATAAAATGACTTGTGCAAAAAATAAAATCAATCCATCTAACGTGTTTACTTTAATGAAGGAATTAACGGAGGGGGAGATGAAACAAATAAACAAATATACTAATTTATTGATTTGATTGAACCCAAAAAAAAGTTTAAGGGTTTAATTGAACCTACTGTGATAGTTTAGGGGTTAATTTTGAACTTTCCTCTATTATTTAAAAAGAAGTGTCCTTCATTGTGAACTGACACAATGAATCGAAACTGGAATTGCGGCTTGTAGTTGCTGAAATGATATATAAGTTAAAATAAGGCAGGCATATATCTCCTTTTTGGGAAAAACAAAGAAGAGAAAATTAATATAAGACTTATAAATTCACGTGGGAAATAATGTCCTTGAACTATCTTGAACTAATTAAGTTGTGTTCAAAGACATTTTCTTAGAATAGGCGCATTAATTTATACAACGAAAGAAAACAGTCCTACTTCACATAGAAGAAAAATTAAAGTTGGTGTGAGCGTAAAGCTGTCAATTTATTGATCTAAGACTTCAATTAAAAGAAACAGAGTGCTCATTATTAAGTCGGGTTATCCAAAAAATCCATAGTTCATGGATCACTCAATAGCTTATTATTTGCTCGGGATCAACTTAAATTTAGCTCATTCATTAAACTCGTTAAGTTAATAAGTCGAACGTGAGTTAAGCCTGAGTGCCTAACTCAGCTCGCTAAGCTACTTAGACTTGTTTAACTATTAATATTTATTATTTTATATTTTTATTATGAATTTTTAGTATATTATATAATTTATAATTCAATATATATAAAATTATTGTATGAAATATCTATAAAACTACGTTGTCAATGGTACTTATTAATTTTTTAAAATTTTAATATAAAATATTATTAATTATTAGATGAGTTGTTAATGAGTCAGTTTGGTTCGCTTGTTAATTTAACAAGTCAATCTCAAATCAATATTTTTATATCATTAAATTAACGACCCAATCCCAATCTTAATATGTCTCAGCTCCACTCGGCTCGTTTACACCTCTATTATCAAAGGTTATGCTATTTAAATTATGTTGCTAGCTGCGATTTCTTTTATAACTTTCACCATTTATTAAAAATCGAGCTGGATGGAACAGACTCCCACTAGTGGGCATTAATACTCATGACCTCATGATATGTAGTTTTGCTTCTGAATTGGAAAAAAATGAAATAATAAGATCTTTGTTTAATTTAATTTAGACACCTTTACAGAACCAGACTAGACACTCAGCAACCTTTATTCTTTTACAATTTAACCCAAAAATTAATAGATATTATCAGATAATAACTTCTCATGATGAGATAAATGCAGCAAGTATTGAATATAGTTTTACCCGTCCTGTAAATTACTTGTGCCTGGGGCTTTGAAATTTTTTCCTAGCTCACCCCGTTATTAAATCTATGTCTACACATTGCAAATAACATTTAGTTATGTAAGCCTTTGTGTCTGCATGAATAGCCCACCTGATATAATGTTTGAACTATTAAAAATCTTGTTCTTCTTTCTTTTTGATAAAGCCATTTATTCTGGATATATTTTTTTCTCTTTTTGAACTTCTCTGTGACCATTGCAATATGCGAAGAGCTGTAATATAAGGCACCACAATGCGAAAAGGGAATAAACTAATCAGCATTGTTCGAGCATGTCCAATGAAAGGGTTTTAGAAAAAAGTGAGAGTTAAGAAAAAGAAAAAGGGAAAAAAAAAGATGTATAAACGCGCACCTTCCCCTCATTTTGTTCAATTATAGTTCATACTACGTGGTGGAGACTCCTGCATTTAGAGGGTTCCCAGGTTATAATAATAATAATAAAAAAAGCAAAGAAATTTCCAATTTCGGAATTATTTATTCTTATCACTACGTATATTCTTGCATACTTCCACTCAAGATATGAGGGTCCGTTTGACGAATTACATAATATCATTAGAGTAGTATTAGACCTAGTTAGTCTAATAACAGAAGAAATTATTCGGTATGTTATTCTAGATTTTTATTTCACGTCTGATAACTTCTTTCTAAATAATGGAGTAGATTTACTATTTCACACACTAATTTCTACCGCTTTGCTGTTATTAGACCTACTTAGTGCAATAACAGAAGAAATTATTCGGTATGTTATTCTAGATTTTTATTTCACGTCTGATAACTTCTTTCTAAATTCCAACCATGTAGCATTAAATGTATCGTCAAACGGCTCAACTTGGAATTTCCCAGAACAGCCTGAGCCCAACAATTTAGTTAAAAGCAACATTGGAGGTTGTGAAAGCTCCAGATACGAGTCAACCTGTAAACATACAACGCTGATCCATGAAGCTTTTATGTCGGAGTCGATGGGTATAACTGCCAAGGTATGTACAAACTATTGGTCCTTTAGCAACGGAAACAAGGGATTGACAACAAAAGAATTGAAATCCTCAAAACGAAATTTTCCATTGTCAAGGAAAGAACCAAAAAAAAAATGAACCTGTGAGATACACCTGGATTTTACATAATTGCACTAAAATATCCCAAAAACACAATTAAAATATGTCCACTCAGAAAGGAATAGTAAAGAGAAACAGAGCTTTGTACCAAAAAGGTACCTCTTTTCCCGTTATATTGCTAGAGCATAACAAATAGTAAAGAGAAACAGAGCTTTGTACCAAAAAGGTACCTCTTTGTCCACTCAGAAAGGAATAGTAAAGGCAAATGAAGTATAACTAATTGCCACTGGATCCATCCATACAGCGTTAAAAGTATTAGTACCTCTTTTCCCGTTATATCCATGCATAAAACAATAAAACCAAAAACATAAAATCACTCTCAACACAAGCATATATTGCTAGAGCATAACAAATACAAAACCCCATAAAAGAAAAAAAGGCAAAACATAAATGCAGGCAGAGCAGTTGTTATTACTTCCTTCCAATAAATTACTGTTGGGCACACTGCACCCTAGGCCCCGCATCATCATCATCCTCGTCATATGCCTCTCCATGATGGTGGTGCTGCTGCTTGCGGCGCATCTCCTCCTCCATGTTGACATCAGTTAAGATAGTTTCTTCACACTCATCTAACTCCATGTCTGATAGCTGAGATGCACTTCCAGTGGGCCGTGTTGGGAGGGCCTTTTCAAGAGAATGGCACTGGTCAGCGGTGAGCAGGCCGGAGTCTGGAAACTCAACATTGAACTGAATATAGAGGCGGCCCTTCATGAAAGGGCGGCCATGGTGTGGCATTCCCTCATCATTAATTGCCTTGTATTGACCTGGTATTTGTGCAAGCTATGTCATTTGGTATGATAACTTTTTTTTTATCAATGATTGCATATTTTGCTGCTATATTAGGAAAACGAATTTTAACCATTATATCCTGGATATCGAATCTTCTTTTTTTCAGAAAAAAAAAGAACCAGCTAAGCCTCACTTCTCAATCTTGCTAAACGATCATTAGGCAACTCATCTCTATAATTACAGAGCTCTTTTTTTTTCAAAGCTACCATCCAATCACGATTCATGAGACTCCATAAACTTAAACAGCTTAAGGAGCCTGTCAGCAGACTGATACAACTCAAGCATGCTCTCTAGATGTATGTGTTATACCACTTCACCAGCATCTCTTATACCATCTGTTGCTCAGTAAAAACAACTAGCCAAGTACTTCAGATATTAAAGGAGAAAAGAAGGAACTAGAGAGCCCAACTTAATGCTCATAACATACATGAGCAGATCAATCACGATAAACAGATTTTTCACCAGACAAGTTTTGCGCTGCTCAATCATGGTAATAGACACTTTTGCATGTAGTAGGGATATAAACAGATCCAATGCCTATAGGTAGTGGTCAAACCGTATCTCTTTCTCCATCTAACTTTCAGATACGGATAGTCTCAAATCCAGATATGGATCGAACTAAACAAATACAGGAACAAATCGTTAAATTATCTGAATCCATATCTATATTCAACAAATATCCAGATACGGATCCAGTTGAAAACAGATATTTATCCAACCTGTTTACAATTCCTATCTGCATGGATCTCATAATGATAATTGAAAATATTTCACGTGTAACCAGGAACAAGGGAATAGAGTGCATACCAGGCTTGATTACCTCGCCTGGATTAGACCTAATGAGAAGTTGGCGGCCATCAAGATGTGTGAGAGCAAACTTGAAGCCACAGAGGGCCTCCGTGAGGCTAAGTGTGTGTTCCACAAAGAGGTCATCATACTTCCTCTTGAACTTGGGATGATCCTTTTGCTGTAATACGAAGACTATGTCTCCCGTCACAGTGTCAGGCTGTTAATCACACAGGATGCCATCAAATAGGAAAAAAACAGTTAGAAGGCTTAAAACAGACGAGGATTTTTAACTAAAAACAATTACAAGTTAATTTCAGATCAAGATCTCAGTGAAATCCCCCAGGCCCCAACAAGCACATTATGAGGTACCAATCACTTGAACACTAAACTGCTCCATTTAGCTTGAACTCCAATTTCTATACTAACCTACTTTAATTGGCCCTCAAGTATCTAAACTAGCAGATTTTAAAAGGAAAGAGAAATACAAAGATTCATGTTTTTGATAGCAAGCAAGCAAAAAAATAAAACAACAAAAAGAACACTTATAACAACAGGGAATTGAACTGACAGCTTCATCGGCCTCTCCTTGGAATGTGATCTTCTGGCCATGTGACATCCCTTTCTCGACATGAACTTCCAGATCCTTCTTCTCCTGAACAACTTTGTTACCCTTGCACTGGGAACACTTGTCCTTCTCGCTTATGATCTCACCTACAATTCAATGGCAAGTGAAATTCAAAATTATTTAAAGTAGCCTAACAAAACAAGTACCATGTATTCAAAAATACAATAGTTCTACAAAACCCAGTATGCTGACCCCAGGATCAGATGCGAAAGAAGAAAAATGATGCAATAAAAAGAAACCTGAGCCTCTGCAATCAGAACAGACATGTTGCATTTGCTGGATCATGCCAGGTCCGATCTGCCTGGTGACAGTTCTCATACCACTGCCGTGGCAACCATTACATCTTCCTGAATTTCCACTTTTTGAACCTTTTCTGAAAAGAGATATGACATAGTACAGTTCAACAAAATTTGCACCAATCTTATGTTTCTGGACTTCAACACAATTATGAACCCACATAAACAAGGCCAAAGGTTATGCATAGTTGCATACATACCCTTTACATTTCTGGCAGAGCACATTCCTTGAAAGAGAGAGCTTTTTGGAGGTGCCATTGTATAAGTCTTCAAGGGACACCTTAAGCGCATGTACTACATCTTCCCCTCTCTTCTGCCTGTGGCCTCTCGAGCTTCCACCTTCCATTAAGAAAAGAACATGTTACCAGATAGTACCCAGGATAATTCACATCCTCTATAGAAACTACCTTCTAGTTACCACTAGAAATACCACTATAATCATTGGTACTGAGATGACTTGAATAACCTCACATAAAAAGAGCTTTTCTGCTTATTGTTGGTTCATCTAATATTATAAATTTATAATATGTCAAGTCATTTAAGTTTAATCATTTCATTATTAAAGTATATGGCCAGAATTGCTTTCTAAAAAAAACAAATTGATTAGGCAGTAAACATGAGGAATGATATATGTTTTAACAACAAAAAAAGCAGTATAAATTACTAGAAGTTGATGCAATCAAAAAATAAAGAAGTCTGAAACCAAAATGAACAAAAAATCTGCATCAACTTACTACCAAAAGCACCACCACCACCAAAGAACTGCTCAAATATATCAAATGGATTGTGGACAGAGGCACCCCCTCCCATTCCCTCTTTAAGCGCGTCTTCCCCATATTGGTCGTATATCTCCCTCTTCTCTGGGTCACTCAGAACCTCAAATGCTTGAGCCAACTCCTTGAACTGTTTCATCCAAATTATCAGAAAGTAAGAGAATGGGGCAACGGCACATGCAATCCAGATAAGAGCTAAGAATATTTCATATTGGATTACCATGTACAACTAGAAGAATAGAATCATTCGATACACACCCTAGCACAACTAAAATACCTCATCTTGCAAAATTGTACAATTCCATTATCCACACCCCCCAGCACACACACAAGGGAGAAAATAGTATTTTGTGATTTCCAGAAAAGAGGGAGTTTCACGTTGGTTCAACTTTCTAGATCACCTAACCATGAATGCAATTAAGATTATTCAAAAGAAAGGAGGATGTTATCGGATGCTATTACACAAGAAATACTTCCCTCTTTACAAAACAAGGACAACCAAGGAAAAGACGGGGAAACATATAACCTTTATCCAGGAAAAGATGAAATATAAATGAAACTTCTGCTTTACCTTCTCTGGATCACCACCTTTATCAGGGTGATTCTTCATGGCTGCTTTCCTGTAAGCTTTCTTGAGTTCATCTTGGTTTGCACTTTTTGGTACACCAAGAACTTCATAGTACTTAGTGTTGTTGCTTTTCTTAGGAGCACGCCCAAACATGGTTGCTAATCTCTATTCACTTCCTTCTGTGACCTAGAAACTGCAGAATTGAAAAGTTGCTTGTAATTAAGCTAACAGAAAAAAGTGCTAAGTATAGATAAACTACAAGCTATCTTTAGGTGACAGAAAAATGGTATTTAAATAATATCCCAATACCCCTAGCCTCTACACTGAATCTTGAAAAGGATTAATGATATTAGCCATTCCTGAAATCACGTCTCTAACAGTTCCACTCACGTATTTTCTATTTTTCGAATAAGACCTCAAACTTGAGTCACCGTTTTGCAAAATATTTTAATTGATCTGAAACCAAGGGAGAAAAGTTCTAACCTGCTTCAAAATCAGAACCTTAACTTTTCTCAATCAATTAGTTCGTCTTTTTGGTGATAAACAAGGACATGAAAGGGTATTACACTCTTCAGTATTTTTAGAGATCATCCAGTAAAGATAGGGTATCAAAGGAAGTAAATTTGATTTGTGCCTTCTTTTTCTTTTTTTATTCACTTGTTTTGTTGCGTCATGTCAACGCAGGCAAAAGAAAACGCATGTAATTTCAGAAGCAAAGTTTGCAACAACCACGCTATTTCGCAGGGTATCTCGTGAACTAAGCAGCTAACAAGGCTATATCAGGGAAAAACTGGAAGTAGCCTATACCACAAATATTCGCTAAATCGAGGAGAAGAGAGTTTAAAAAAAAGTAAAAAGAAATTAATTCAAAGGACCTGGAGAAAGATGATACGACCAAAAGGGGAAACCCTAATCGGTGGAGGAGAGCCGATGCTGTCCCGCACTAGAAGGAGAGATGGAGACGAGAAGGAAAAAAGGAAAGACCTGTGGGCGGAATTGACGACTATATAATAATAAATGTGGTACCAATCTCTGTTTACACGTGGTGCACCTCTAGCAGAGAAATTTATATGAATTTAAGTGGTCGGTTGGAGTCAAAGTGGGACCCACAATTGATAACTCTAACATCTGTCCGGTCTGAGACCAGGTCTAAGAAATAGCTTCAAATTGGAGTGGGGTAGGGAGGATTCCCAATTTCCCATCCTCCTCCTCCTCGGAGAAATTCGCGTGCGGAGTTTATGAAGTTTAGATCTGAACCGTTACATTAGATCATAACGGTTATAAGAGTTTATTACGATGCACAAAAAATTTATTATTACTATATCAGAAACACTAGTTGCTAAGAGTGTCAATGGGTCGGGTCGGATCGGGTTCGGGTCGGGTCATATTATTTTATTATTATTTTTGATCCGATCTGAATCTGACCTGATTAAATTCGGATCAAAAAATCTTAATCTGACCCGATCGGGTCACGGGTCGACCCAACCCGACCCGTGTAAAATAATTAAATATTTATTAATTATTTTTATATAATTCTAAACAATTAATTTATAATTAATCTCTAATTAATATATAATTAGTGTAGATTTAAGCTTTAATTAGTACTAAATCATAATTAATCGGATCAGATCGGGTTGATTTGAACCCGACCCGATCCGATTCGGATGAAAAAAATTAAACTTATATCCGATCTATTTATTTTCGGATCATGTAGGGTTGGATCGGGTTAGAGATTTGAAATGGACCGCACGGTCCGACCCGTCCCGGACCGGACCGTGACCGTGGACCGGACCGGACCGGACCGTGGCCGGACCGTGGACCGGACCGTGCCCGGCCACGGTCCGGTCCAACGGTGGGTCGGTCCTCCCTTCACCCGAAAATGGACCGTGCCGACCCGTCCCGTGCGGGACCGTGGACCGTGCGGGACCGTGGACCGGACCGTCCCGGACCGGACCACCGGACCGGACCGTGAGTATTTTTTTATATTATTTGATTTTTAAATTATTCAAAAATACATAATTATTCAAAAATACATAATTAATTCGATGAAAATGATTATTTAAAAATTAATAAATTTCTTTTTCAATTTTTATTATTTTTTTATAATTTTCTGAAATTCTATTTTTTATAATTTTTTTAATTTTTTAGTACTATTAGATTTTTAAACAATTAAAAATAATAATTCGAATTAGTTAAAAATTATTATTAAAAAATATGATAAATTATTATTTTTTTTATTTATAAAAAAAAAATTGGACCGGACCGGATCGTGGACCGGACCGGACCGTCCCGTGGGGGTCCGGCCCCCGGGGGCCAACGGTGGGACGGGTTCGGTTTTTTCGAATTTGGACCGCCTTGGACCGGACCGTTTGAACCGTACGGGACCGTGGACCGTGGACCGTGTGGGACCGTGGACCGTCCGGGTTTGAACCGGACCGGCCCGGACTGGACCGTCTTCAATACTCTAGATCGGGTTAACCCATCTGGTCAGATCGATAATTGAAACCCTAGTTGCTAATTGAATAGTTTAAAAGTAAAGCACTACACTTTTGCGGAATTGTTTACCCTCACAGATAATGTGAATTCCGAGAAGGGAAGCGTTAGTGTCTTGGGGGCATATTTTTTAGGGTATCTCACAATAAAATGGACAGTTAATAAAGAAAATAGTATTACAGTCACGTGAATCAGGGCGGATGTTGTCTTTAAATTTTGAAAAATAGTGTTTTCGATAATATTTTTGATAATTTATTCTTCCGAAAAAGTTTTTTATCTCTGAATTATCTAATTAATTTTATTGAGAAAAAAATATTTAATATCATGCATAATGAAATAATTATACAAAGATATCAAAATATAAAGTTTCGTAGACGAAAAATTTCTTGATCAACTTGATTATCTATTACTTATTATTTTTAATATATAAAATGTTATTATTTTAATAAATTTTTTATTAGGTAAGAATATATTAAATTATTATTTTTTATTTAGTATTCGATTAGTTAATGAATTTGAACCCGATAAATTATTATAATCCAATAATTATCTCTGACCAAAATCCTACATCCGCGGCCTGACGTAAATAATATTATAAACAGTGTTGATTGTGTTGAAATTTGAACAGCACTTCAAATTCAATTAGTAAATTAGCCAGAGTATTTGAATCCGAATGCATGGACGGATGGAGCATATAAAAAGATTTGTGGAGCTGTAGCAGCCTATATAACGAGTCGCTCTATAGTCTGATTCTCTGCTTCAGTTTTTTGTGGTGTTCGGATTCCAACGAAATAGCAGAAATTGTATGTTATTCTCCGTCAAGACACAATTTAAATGTCAAATTGTTATTCAGAAAAGTAAAAACTAGTTGATAATCTACTAAATCAATGGAAATATGATTTAGTAACTGTTTTTTTATTCTGTATGAGAGAAATGAAAAAAATATTTATTTTTTATTCATTTTTTTTCACTATTATTGTTATTATGCCTTTAAAAAATATATTTTTACTAATCCGAACACCATAAATATTAATTAATAATAATCAATAATATTAAGTATAATAATAATAAAAAAAATTGAGTTATTAAAAATATTCTAAACAATATAACAAATGACTAATGCATGACAACACGCATGCAAACCAAAAATCCAATACAATTGTTGACTAATCTAATAAATAACGTGTAATCAGATCAATATTTTTTTTATAATCTAATAAAATTATGACAAACTGAATTCTTTTATCGTTGACTGCATTATCGATCATAAAAATCCTATATATTGCCATATTCTAAGCACATATATATTATGCTAGTCAGTCTTCCCTTATAAATATCGATTTCACTGTTCAGCCAATTTTTGACTGAGGAATATAAGGAGCGCATTCTTCTTCAAGGGAAGGGAGTAGGTTCAAATTTCATTTGATCTATTTTGGTTCAATTATGGGTTTAGTTCACATCATCAAACAATGTACGAATTTCAAACCAATAAAGAAATTTAAAGTATGAATTTTAAAAATATTCAACGGTGGATAGAGCTATTGAATCAAAGATGGGTCTGATGCCCATCGGTTCTCCCTCGTTCCCCAAGATAAAAAGTATATGACCCATCTTATAGTTTCCTGTCACGTCGGTCACGTGCGAAGTTGAAGGATCCAAATCAGTTATTATTTTTGTCAATAAAAGAGTCCTACTTTTAAATAGAAAAAATAATTAAAAATAGAAGAAAAAATAGAATTTTTTTTATGAATATGTTCTTTTACTTGTAGATTTATAGCCCGTCAAATTTCATGCAATTTTATTAATGTTTGGTAGCTCATTGAAGATTATCAAATTAACGGTCTTTCACTAATATTTACAATGATTTTAAATTAACTATCTTTGATAAACTATCAAACGTTAATGAAATTGCATGAAATTTGATAGGCTATCAATCTACAAGTAAAAGAACATATCTATAAAAAAAATTTATTTTTATAATTTTTTTAATATTCTTTTAAATTTAAAAGTAGAATTCTTTTATTATCTAAAAATAATAGCAAATTTGGATCCAAGTTGCAGACCGTAAAAAACTCGCTAAGTCATCTACCAACCAAGAAAGTTAGGAATGACAATTTTTAACTGGAGTGAGTTGACAAATCGATTTGATTTGAAATCATCCAAAAAAATGGGTTGGATGTGATATGAGCTAAGATTTTTTTTAATCTGTATTATATGAGGTGTGTTTAGATGATGGAAGGATTAGTGTAAGAATAATATTTTTTGGGTTGGTGAGTGAGAATAGTGTAGGGATAATGATATCTCAGGAAATTTGAGAATTGAGATAATAGTTTTTATTCCGGGTTTATAAAATATTATTTGGATGGGTTAATGAAATTTTCGTTGGATTAGTAAGTAAGAACAGTGCTAAACCAAAATTTCATTGGGTTAGCATAATAGTAGCTAACCCCAGCTGTTTTGAATAACAATTTTATATTTGAATGTTATGTGCTACTCTGAGTAGCTACTAGTCTCGGATTAGCACTAACCCAGTGCTAACCAAGCACGATCCACGTGTTAAGTATAGATTAATTTAATCCATTTAATTATATTTTTAATTTTATTTTGATGATTTAACATTAATCAAAATGTATATACATACTAATTAGGATTAATTATATATTAAATTATTTTAAAAAATAAAAAATAAAAAATTAATTATTTATATGTGTTGGATCCAAATAACGTAAATGTGATTTCATTTTAGACGAATAAATTCAGATTATATCAGATAAAAAAAAATAATAATGATGATATCTCTAATCCCTACAAAAATTGGAGAGACTTCTAACAAAATTTATAGTTCAATTTCATGGACTTTAGAAAAAAGATACCGACGTACTTAGAGATAGATTAACATAATCGGCAGTACTCTTGCGGTCTTGCCCCATTGCATGTTAATACTAAGGGAGTGGCACTCAATGGAATAGCAAAAAGTTGGAATAGAATAGCTATTCCGACGAATTAATTTGTCAAACGAATTTTAGACTAAATAAAAGAGTGCGGAATAGTGCTAATCCGGTATACCAACTTATAGGTGGAATACCGGATTAGCTTTCGTCGGAATAGCGATTATTGTTTGATTATATTATATTATGATTATGATTAAGATTTAGTATTATTATATTATTATATTATATTTATGATTATAATTTATTATGATATTAATATTATGATTATTATTTATTATTATTATCATTATATTATTATTATTAAATTATTATTATCATTATTGTTATTATATTATCGTTACCATTAGTATTATTATATTATTTATTATTATTATAAATATAATTTTAATATTATATTATTATATTATGAATATAAATATAATTATTTTATTATTATATTATTATGATCAAGATTATTTATTATTATACTATTATATTATGATGATTATGATTATGATTATGATTATTAATACTTATTATTATTTTATTATGTTGTATTATATTATTATATGTTGATTATAGTGATGATTAATTTATTATTATATTATTATAATTATAATTATTTATAATTATTTTTATGATTATGATTATATTTTTATTATTATATTATTATGATTATGATTATGGTTATATTATTATGATTATGACTATAATTATTATTATCATGATTATGATTATGATTATTATATTATGATTATATTATTAAAATTATGATTACTTATTATTATTATTATATTTATTATAATTCTGATTGTAATTATAATTTTTTATTATTATATTACTATGTTATGATTATGGTTATATTATTATGATTATGACTATAATTATTATTATCATGATTATAATTATGATTATTTTATTATGATTATATTATTAAAATTATAATTACTTATTATTATTATATTATAATTTTAATTTTATTATTATATTACTATGTTATGATTATGTTTATAGTTTTATTATATTACTATTATAATATTATTATTTATTATGATTATTTTTTATTACTTTATTATTATTATTATTATTATCTTACTATTATGATTATTATTTTACTATTATCATCATCATTATTAGTATCATAATTATTCATATTTTAACTATTCTGACTAACAACTGCCAAACGATATTTTCGCTCTTCCGAATAGTCAAGAATATCACTCTTCTACCACTCTTCCAGAAAAAATATTATTCTATCACTCTTCCAAAATTACCACCCTTCCAGAGATATTCCTTAATTTGCCAAACGAACCCTAATAGTTTTCTTACAAGTTACAACCGTTCATTTTCCTCAAAAAAGAAATTACAACCGTACATTTTATTTCGGGTGCTTTTTAGTTTGCTTTTAAGAATTCAAATTTACGATTTTTTAAGCCAATCTTTGCGGCCCGCAAACATTGATATTAAGTTATTAACCTTTTTTAGTGGAAAAAAAAAATAAAACTTTTAGCTCATATCCACAAAAAATTATAAACATGTAACCTGTCATATCGAGGCAAAATCATAAGTTAGACATGGTTTTTAATGCCTCAGTAAAAAAAGCAATAATAGGCCTATAATCATGAAAACAAGTTTCAGGAATAACTTACGAATTATCACTTTTACAAATTTTGTTTTTGCTATTCAAAATGAATCATGAACTTCATCACACTAAATTACTCTTAAATTTCGAACATGTTATTAGGATTTAGAATTATAATCCGGGTAGCAGCCTGATAACACCACTGGCGTCTCCAGCAGTGCCACCACAGAAGGTAAAAAATTCAAAATTTCATAAATGCTTTATCTGTTTCGTCTGACTGAAGAGTGAAGACTGAACCATGCTTCGAGTCGTGACACCGACACGGGCAATGACTTTGGGAGGGCTCGCTTTCAAACTCAGCGTCAGTGCTCACCACTTCCCGACGCGGCGTGTCCCGCTCCGCTCCCTTAAATTCCGAACTCCACCCAAATCATCTCCCTCCCGATCCGTCTTCTCGATTCGAGCATCTTTCTCCCGTGTTTCAACTCTAGCAATGGTGAAGGCGATTAGAGTTCACGAACTCGGCGGCCCTGAGGTATCTGTTTGTGATGGGCAACTTGCTTTATTATTTAGACAATTAGATTTCACTTCTTGTCTTTTGAATTAGGTGTTGAAGTGGGAAGAGGTGGAGTTAGGGGAACCGAAGGAAGGAGAGATTCGAGTGAAGAACAAAGCTATTGGAGTTAATTTTATCGATGTTTACTTTCGCACAGGAGTTTATAAAGCGGCTGCATTTCCTTTCACTCCTGGTAATTTGTTTTTCTTTAATATTTTTTTAGATGCTTAAATAAACTGACTTACTCGAGTAATCGAAACTTTTTTCACAATAAGTGGATTTCACACCTGTTTGTTTCATTAAGAAACAAAAGTACTTGATACCACACCCCGGTATCTAGGGAATTTAAAGCCATATAAACGACTAATATTTTAAAAAGGAGTACTTAAATCCATCCAGAAACCGGTATGGGAAATAGGTGTCAGTCACAAAAATGCATCAGAGATATGGCCGATTGAACTAAAGGTTGATAATTCCAAATATATGGTGTCTGATTTTCATGATATTATTCTTTGTTTCCTAAATTTATTGTTCAAAATACTAAGATCATCTTCTCTCATCGCTGATCTTTTGTCAGTAAATAAAGCCTGAAGAAGGATAATGAACCATATGTGACCCAGGTTGTTTTTGGTGAATTTAAAAGAGAAAATTGTGAGATTATAAGTTCAAACCCTCAAAGCCGAGGGGACACAATTTATACTTCATTCTTTTCTTAAAATAAAATTAGACCTAGTTCATATGTAAGAAAATGTTCGTGGGGGGTAAGAGACTAGCTTAATATAATGGAATCATTTCTTCATCTAGGGATGGAGGCAGTTGGAGTGGTGACAGCAGTGGGCCCAGGACTGACGGGGAGAAAAGTTGGGGATGTAGTTGGATATGCGGGAAGGCCTATAGGTTCCTACTCTGAAGAGCGGATCCTCCCTGCCAGTGCTGTTGTCCCACTCCCACCTTCCGTAGACTACAGTGTTGCTGCTTCTGTCTTGCTCAAAGGAATGACTGCTCATATGCTTTTGCGCCGAGTCTTCAAGGTTCTTTTTTATTTTCTTTATTTTGTTTGGTGTTTTTTTTCCTGCTTTTGTATGTTTGTGGAGTTGTTTGGTTTAGGATGTAAGCACGGATTTGAATAGTGTGATACCTCACTAAAGAAGTTTGCCAGGATTGCAATGCTGGCTGTTACATGCCTGTATTGGGTCTGACT
>CAXKVV010001111.1:0-33357 GCA_964058805.1 Schoenoplectus triqueter | reverse complement strand
CTAGTTAAGAATGATACCTGGGACATGATTCTTAGGCCGTCTGATAAGAACACGGTGGGATGTAAGTGGGTATACTCAACAAAGCATACCCCCAAAGGAAAAATAGACAGATTCAAAGCCTGATTGGTGGCCAAGGACTACACACAGACGTATGGTGTGGATTACGAGGAGACATTTGTTCCAGTAACCAAGATGAATACTGTCAGAACAATCATCTCGTGTGCGGTGAACCTCATGTGGGATTTGTTCCAATTAGATGTATCAAATCCTAAGATATCTCAAGGGTTGTCCCGGAAAATGTGTGCTCTTCAGTAAAAAAAGGCAAAGGAGGATCGAAGTCTATACCGATGTCGATTGGGCTGTGTCTCGATGATAGAAAGTTCACTTCTGGCTATTGTATGTTTGTGGCAAGTATTCTAGTTTCTTGAAGAAGCAAGAAACAAAATATGGTAGCAAGGTCTACGGCCGAGGCCGAGTATAGAGTCATGGCCCATGATGTGAGTGAAGGGTTGTGGCTACGAATATTGCTACTAGAGTTAGAGTTATTTGAAGATAAATCCATCATGTTGTATTATGACAATAAGGCGGCTATAAACATAGCAAATAATCCAATACAACATAATAGAACTAAATATGTGGAGATTGATCGACATTTCATTAAGGATAAACTCGACGAGGACATTGTGTGTATGTCTTTTGTTGGGACCAAAGAACAAATTGCGGATGTTTTGGGTTGAGTATCTCCGACTTCTCCAATGTAATAGGCAAGATGAGCATGATAAATATATATGCATCATCTTGAGGAGAGTGTTGAATATTGTATTATTCTTGTAATGGTAATTAGATAAAAGTACGATTAAAATAGTTGCAAGGACTAAATTATAAGAAGTTAATGTATATGTACTCATTTTATCAATTAATGAAATCCCAAGTTAATCAGTAAAAAAAATCTTCATGAAGAAAGGTCAAGTTACATTGCATTTACTGGTACCAATAAGACTTGGAACCCCCATCCACTCAGGTGGCATAGAGACTCTGAACAACCTTCCTAAAGGTCATCAAAGAAAACAACTGAACTCGGAATTTAGCTATCTGGAAGGTTAAACATAGCTACTCTTCTCCTTTTCAAAAGAATTTTTTTCCGTTTTTAATTTTTACATTATATCTTATACTTATCCTTTTTCTTGGATAAATAGAAAAAAAGAAAATACCTCGAGAGGGCTTAAATCAGCACCACGACTAAATGTCATCTCTATGCGGAATCTCATTGGATCATCTATTGGCACCTGAATATTTGCAACATCATTAGTTTAGTTTTGGTTTTCATCTTTTAATTCAATAAGTAATCAGGGCCTTTACCTCAGTATTCTCAAACATTCTCAAGACAATGTAGCTCATGTAATCAAGTTCCCGAGTCCTAAAAAGCTTTTCCAGAGCATTCTGTGAAACAAGGCCCTCCTCTCCATTTAATGACTCATCAAGGTTGCAATACCTCAGCACATTCATTAGTGAGTGTATATGTGATTCCTGTTGTGAAAAGAAACAAGATAATCATTGTCTCAAATTTGAACTATTTTTGCACAAAAATAAAGATGAAAATTAAATTGAATATTTGTTTTCTTACCGATGTGAAGTAAAGCCTTGTGCGAACTTGTCTTTCAGGTGATTTCACGTCATTTGCATACCTTAAGAAAGCATGATACTCACATTAGATCTCATAACTAAAAACCCAACATTTGTAGTTGGATCCTACACTTTTGGTTAGTTGCATAAGATACCAGACAATATGTGCATAAGATACCAGATAATATGTCATACCCCCAAATGTTTCATGGAACATTTGATGTCGTTCTACTTCAGGTCATTATTTTATATGATATTTTGCATTCTTTAAGTTCATGTATTGCAAGTAAAACAGAAAGAAAAGTGGTAAAGGGTTGTCCAATGTTCATTTGTTGGTCACTACTTAAAATTCATGTTGGTCAAATCCTTAATTTGCATATTGATGAGTGCATTTTATATGTATAAAACTAGGACAAAATATCTTTGTTTTGTGTTTATTAGCCTTGAAAAATATTTCAAAATTGTGTTAGCGCTGTCGAGATGTTTGAATATGTAGAAAATATTTTGGAAGAAAATGGACGAAGAATAAAGCAAAAATTTCTAGATAGACTGACATTATAACTTAATTTTTGGTCTTTCTCTTTGACCAAATGACTTGGTGTTCTGCATTATGGTGCTTATAACTTTAAAAATGTAGTAAGTATTTATTAAGGATATCGAATATCTATTAGAGATATTGAGTATTAATTAGATCTTTCTTACTGTATTCCGTTGTACGTCTATATAAAAACATTATAGCAATTGAATGCATAAGTTTTTTTTCAAAAATTATTTTCGCTTTTCTATTTAATATTAGAGCCAAACCCTAACCTACACAGTATGCTACAGTGTCATCGAAACAGGATTCACATCCGCTATAGTAACCTCACCTCTGCTACAGTACCTCCTCTTAAGGTGAGCCCGTGGGGGGGAGGGGGTTGATACCCCACCGATCTCGAGGAAGGGCCTGAGATGAGAGAAATATGTATGTTCAGAGATAGTTGTGTTATAAACTGGTAATGTTTTGAGAGATTCGAGTAAAAATAAGGAAGAAAATCATGTGTGATCTAGACTTGGATCCTTGAGATTAATCGAAGAAAGAAACTTATGTATGATCTAGACTTGGATCTTTAAGATTGATCGATGGAGGAGATTGTTAAGAAGAAACACTGCGAAGGTGAAAGAGACGTGTGCGGTGTTGACTGAGGAAGAGATCATGCCCTTGAAGTTGTTGAAGAAGTAGAGAATCATAAGTTACCGAAGCAAGAAAAGTATGACTACAGAGGTGAAAGAGATGTGTGCGATGTTGACTGAGGATGAGCGCATGCTCTTGAAGTTGTTGGAGAAGAAACAGAAAATAACAAGTTATCGAAGCAAAAAGAGTGTATGGGTATGCATCCAACTCATCCCCTGAGGGTAATGTTGTTATTTATGCTGACGCAATCAAAGATACTCATGATACATGTGATCTTGCTTCCATACCTACCATTAGATCGAGAACATGGATGGTAAATTTTGGGGCATCCCAATATGTGGCAGGTGTTGCTTGGGAGCTTTCATCCTATACTCGGCTAGTAGTTTTAGAAAATATTTAGACAGCTGATGATACAACCCGACCAATGGTTGGTAAGGGTACTGTGAAGTGTACTAATTCAGCGATTTTGACCAAAATGTTGCATGCTCCTTCATTTTCCATAAACCTATTATCCATTAGTGCCATTATTCATGAATAGAATTGCATTGTGACATTTGATATCCCGAAGATAGTTTTTTAGGAGAAGGGAACAGGTCAGATACTTGTGGGTTACTCCGGTACCCAAAAGGGTTATGTTTGTTGGAGCCCAGTTGAGAGACGATTGTTTGTCAGCATGGATGTGATATTTCAAGAGAATGAACCAAATAATGTGATATCCCTTGAAAGTGACATCGCCCTTTGATGACTCGTCTAATACTGGCAGCATGAGACGAGAGGGGAGAGTAGTACTTGTGAGAGGTTAGTACATGTGGGGATGATGTCTTGCCCTATTTTGATAGATCAAATAATGCCGGGACGATCAGCTGAGGTGCTAGAACAACCGGTTGAGGTGCCAGAATAGTCGACGGAGGTGTTAGAAAATGAGACGGCTATGGTTGAGGATGGTGGCGCTTCGACTCAGGGGGCTGAGAGTGTATGTGAGCAGAAGGAAGCAAAATGAGGAGGAGCCGACAGTGACACTTACGCCAGCGATTCCTTATCTCAACCTACCCCAACTCGCGAAACATCTAGATCAGATTCAGAGTACCCAGGTGATATGATTCCTTTTGATTTACCTCTCACTTTATGCAATTGAGACAAACCTCTCGAGTCGATGCAAGATGTCTGCCTGATCACTATGATTTTTCACATGATATTGTCCAGTTTGTCTCATACTCTAGCATATCATCGGCCCATACAACATTCATTGCATAATTGGATAGTGTTTCTATATCCAAGTGTTGGCAGGTAGCAAAAGAGGACCTGAAGTGGTAGACAACCATGCATGAGGAACTAATGGCTCTCAACAAAAATCGCACATGAAAGCTTGTGTCACCACCACCTGGCAAGAAGGTCGTTAGATGCAAATGAATATTCACAGTGAACCAGACCCCCAGAAGGGAAGGTCGAGCGGTATAAGACAATTAGTGGCCAAAGGATATAATGAGACGTATGGCATCGACTATGATGAGACCTTTGCACCGGTGATGAAGATGAGCACAGTGAGGACATTAGCGTCTTTGACAGTGAATGGTGGAAGAAAGTTATACCAACTCATTGTGAAGAATGTGTTTCTTCATGGAAATTTGTTAGAGGAGGTATACATAAAGGTACCATCAGGCTTCGGCACAAATCAAACCGCAGGCAAGGTGTGCAGGATCAGAAAATCACTCTATGGATTGAAGCAGTCTCCTCGAGCCTGATTTGACAGGTTCAGAAAAGCAATGATAGGTATGAGATATCAACAAATCAATGTTGACCACATAGTATTTTATCGACAACACGGAGATCATACTACGATACTTGTAGTGTATGTAGATGATATGATTATCACTGGTGATGATAACGGTGAGATTGCTCAGCTGAAGGCGAAATTGGGTAAAGAGTTTGAGGTAAAGGACCTAAAACAATTTAAATACTTCATTGGGATTGAGGTGGCTCACGGAGCAGAAGGGATTGTCCTAACCCAGAGGAAGTAGGTTCTATACTTGCTTAGTGAGACAGGCATGTTGGGGTGCAAACTTGTAGTTTCTCCAATTGATGTGGAGGCCAATATAAGTGGAGATATAAGAGGACAGATTGATCGTGAGAGGTACCAGAGACTGGTAGGCAGATTAATCTATTTGGGTCACACTCGTCCCGATATCTCATTTATAGTAAGCATGGTGTGCCGCTACATGCATGACCCTAGGAAGGGCCATATGGACGCAATACATCACATTCTGAGTTATCTGAAAAGTGCATCATGAAAGGGCTTGATTTTCAAAAAGAATGGGCACATGAACATTGAGAGCTATTATGACTCTGACTGGGCTAGTTGCCAAAATGACAGGAGGTCCACATTTGGTTACTGCATGTTCGTAAAGGACAACTTGATCTTCTGGATAAGCAAAAAGCAACCGGTTGTTGTGAGATCGACAACAGAAGTTGAGTACAGGGCTATGACATTAGGAGTTGCTGAGATGTTGTGGCTAAAAAAATTAATAGAAGATCTTAAGGTGAATCACGGAGCTAAAATGAAATTGTGGTGCGATAGCAAGTCTGCGATCAGTATTGTCAACAATCTTGTGCAGCATGATAGAACCAAATATGTAGATATCGATAGGTTTTTCATAAAGGAAAAATTGAAGAGTGAGTTATTAGAGCTGAGTCATATAACTACTGAAAATCAAGTTGCAGATTGTCTCATCAAAGGACTTAGCTCAATAGATCTAGTTAGGTTATGTGACAAGATGGACTTGATGGATATCTTTTGTCCATCTTAAGGGAAGTGTAGAAATATAACAAATATTTATTAAGAATATCAAGTATTAATTAGAAATTTTCAATTGTCTTTTATATTGTATTCCGTTGTATGCCTATATAAAAGCATTGTAGCAATTGAAGGAATAAATTTTTCTCAGAAATTATTTTCACTTTTCTACTTAACTATTGCATTGAAAGGGGCAACTCCGGAAATTTAAGGATTCCAATGAACTAATAAAAGAAATATTTCTAAAGAATCCCACAGCATTCTCAGTTAACCCTTTTTCAAGTCCTTACTCTGTGCCTGCACGAATACAAGTCATGTCAATATCATTCCTTGTAGTGCTTCTTCCCCGTGGGTGCTACTATCTTCTCAAGTAAATGTGGAAATGAATTTTCTTTGGGCTATGACCATAATTTATTTTTTTGAATGAAATGTCCATCTTTTTATTCATTTGACCAAATCATATAATTAAGGATGAATGATGAAAGAGTGGATGAGAGCTATCCAGAAGGATGTGAGGACATCACTTAGGATGCCATCTAATAATTTCTTTTACCGGCTGTTCAGCTGCTAAATATTTGACGGGAATGGGAAGAGTTGGGTGTGGATTTCATCAATGTCATTTTGTGGGTTCCCAACAAAAAAAGACAGTAGATGGGAACAAATTAATTAAGTCTGAGTAGATAGTTTTTTTCCCCAGATTTTTTGTATTGATATGGTGGGTTGAAGTGGGGATATTAACCCAACCCACGAGCAACATTTTTTCTGCCGAACAGTCCACTGGAAGAAAATCCACATTTCCCACCAAATTCTTTCCATTTGAACAGGGCCTTAGAGTTATCACAAGAATGAGAGTCTGTTCAGCTATGATGTCTACTGTATTGGTTGATGAATTTTGAGGTCAACCTGAGGAACCAATTCAATTTGCTTGAAACACCAACCCTTTGAGGTAACCAGACTTGAGATTTCAAATTTATTATGTTTTTAATTGATTGAATGGAAAACACCAACCCTACAGAAACAAACTTGTTAATTTCTTTTATTAAGATCCACAGTAAAATAAAAAAAAAAAATCAGATAGTTCATAAGTTCAAAACAAAGATTCTTTTTTTTTTTTTTGGGGGGGGGGCGGTTCCTTTATGGACATTTAAAGTTGTGCAACTTAGACCCTTTATCTCAAAAAAAACAGTGAGTTGAGAAAAGATCCTTAGGAAATAGATACACATAGGAAATAGATACACAAGTTCTATTAGGCTGTTCATATTCAATGGATTTTGGCTAATAAATGATTTTCAATGGAATTTATAAAAAAAATTGTGCATGTATTTGCAAAGATACTGTTATCTGATTAGTTAACTGAAAGCACTTCATTATTGGATTTAAACTACATTGAATAAATTATTTGGAAGAGAATGATTTAAAATGAGCTATGTGAATATGACTTGCAGATGTGACTATAAATGAGACAATGATCAATGTTGATATGTGATCTGAAAATTAGGGACCACTCACAGATGTAAATTGGTGGTCACATTTGATGCTAGCATTTTAAGACATGTCTGGTTGCCATATGTTGCAGAAGCACAGGATATGATGATGCATTATAGGATATTAGCACAGGACGGCAGATGGTTAGACAATGAAGTGCATTAATAAGAATTCATGATCGAGAATTTAAAATGGCTTGGCATGTTGATTTAAATAGTGAAATTTAGATTTCAGAAATGGTTTTGAATATGGAAAGTTCGAAAATGGTAATTTGCTTTTCAAAAATATATTAAAGATTTCAAAAAGGAATTGATTTTTTTAAAAGAACAATGGATTTTGGATATGTTTTTTGTATCTTTGGAAGCAAACATGATATTGAAATGTTTTTGTAATATTCCACAATTGAGATATGCAATGAGTTATTCTACAAGGCAAGGTCATTTTGAATTTAGTAAACTTGTTTGGAGTTTAGATGTCACACAGATATTTATATTTGTGATTATTAAGGTAAACTGTCTTCTTTATAGTTAGATTAATAACAGTGGATCCTTTTAGGATTTCTAAACAAACTGTTTTCCATGATATTTCAACATGTCTCAACCATGTG
The DNA here is from genome assembly GCA_964058805.1 of Schoenoplectus triqueter. Taxonomy (NCBI): domain Eukaryota; kingdom Viridiplantae; phylum Streptophyta; class Magnoliopsida; order Poales; family Cyperaceae; genus Schoenoplectus; species Schoenoplectus triqueter. The sequence continues at coordinate 25,677 of CAXKVV010001111.1, read as the reverse complement.
TACTTTTATGTCCAGTAGGGGACCTATGTCTTGTTGGAACTTGCTTATTTATACCTTTTACCATCACACTTTTCTGGAGATTGTCTTATTAGCCCTTATCTCTAAACATTCAGAATATGAGGGTACTCTACAAAAAAGAACAAAGAAAAGGTAAACTACTGACTTCGGATCCAGACGATATTTTGTCTCTTTATCCTCATCATCCTCCTCACTCATTGAATTTTCATCAGATCTTCTCTCATCCCGATTATCATTATGAGGCCTCTTGTGTATAGTTGAATCTTTAACAGTCTTTGAATCAAATGGAGCTTCATTCTGACCTCTGGGTTCAGCTACACTGAGAGCTTCTTCTCGAGTGTTGCGTAGATCAATTAAAATCTTACCCAAGAGTCGCCGTGCTATCTGTAAAACAGAAAGAAAGTCAAAATATACAAGTCTATTTACTGATTTTTCTAAAGATTAACAGTATTATACCTTGGAACCAATGCTGAGCTTCTGCTTTGGGTTTATACCATACTCATTTGGAATGACGCCATCAGCAAGGAGCTAAATGAAGAAGATCAAAGGTTGGTGTTACTAAATGAAGTTATTGTCATAATAAAGCTATATGAAAAACAAGAAAAAATAAAGAGATCAAAATAAAAGTCCGAGTAGAGGGTGATTTCTTGGTACCTGAGCAACTTCAAAGAGTTCTGCTAAGCCTTCATGATTGAGATGTGAATTGTGCAAGAGGTCATACCTATCATTAATTGAAAGTTACAATATAGAAGATCCCAAAGAACTTGGTGAATGGAAACACACAGATAATCATATTCTAATAAGCTGTTAACTCAATATTTGTATGCAATACTTCATCATGGTAATATTGATAGGCTCTTTTCTGGGTACTCTTTTAATTTTGAATGTTTGATAATTATAATACAGTTTTTTAACTCTCATACAATTCTAAGATATTCCCTAGATATCAGAAAGCTCATTGCAGAAATATGTTAAATTTAAGAAGTGTGAAGTACATGTGACATAGAGCATCATTTATGAAATATGATAAAGATCAATGACCAAAACATATCTACTTACTTGCAAGAATCGTAGACATCTGGAATCTGTGTAATGTCAAACCGGCTGCAAGAACCACAAAATATTGTAATAACTTACTGCCACAATTGCCATTGTCATGTGAAATCATTATCATCATCATCATCATTGTCATTATTCTTATCATCATTACTATCATTATCATTATTACTACTATCATTGATTTTTGATCATTTGAGATCTTTGATCTCTATGATTTAGGATTGTGTTTCATTTCTACCTGCCCTGATCATTTGGGATTAAAGGCTTTGTTGTTGTTTTTGTACAGCCACAATTGCAATTCTTGATTTCCTGCCAAAATTTTTCTAGGGTAAAGAAAGAAAAGGAAAAACAATATATGAAGAAGTTACTCTTTTCTCTCATTATATAGGTCTCTTTCAAGCTTTTTCCACCGAGCAAACATCAGAAGGAAGCTCTCACTGCCACAAGGCAGCCCCGCAGCAATTCTAGCAGCATCAATCGTAGTCTTGCCAAAGGCCTTTGCTTGGTCATAAGAATTCTTCGTATTTTCCTGAGTTGAAACTTCCCTGTAAGAATTACTGGTGGCAACCTTTTCATCTTCATCTTCAGCAAGCACCATGACTTGCTCCGTGATATCTTTTGTTAACTTAGCCTGATAAATGTCAAACCACAATTCAGTACCATAGAAGAGCAAGTATATTGAAAGCATTGTCGCACCTGCTATTGAAATGAACTATTGTGTTATATTGCACCATTATTTCATTATATATAAATCAGAGATTAAAGCACTTAAGCAAACATTTGTACAAATACATTTCAGTACAGGAGAATCTGAGTTCTGTGCAACAATATAAAGTGTGCAAAGGTAAAATGCAGATAAAATGAAGCTGCGAAACAATGATAAATTAATCTACAAAATACCATTTTGGGAAGAAGCTGAGAAGCATTAGAAGCAACACCAGCACCATCAACCATCCATGGAGCTTCCAAACATCCATATGTAACCTCCGATCTCTTATTTGAACTTATAATTTCCTGCAACCGAGCCTACAGTTCCATCCAATTGCAAGTAATGTATGATATTAAATTTAAATTTCAACTTTAAAAACTGATAAAAAAAAACATAAAATGAACAAATGAACAAACCTTTGCTTCATACATTTCAACACTAGAATCTTCAAGCCCATCTAACATTGATGAATATTTACTGACAAGAGATATCTGAGAATAATATTAAAGCGAAGTTAATCAACAGAAAGCAAAGTTATGCATAAAGAGAAAATAAAAATAGTCATATACCAGAATAGGAGTTAGCTCTCCCTCCAAATCAAGAAGACCTTTGGCAAATGCAGCTGCAGACATCTGCGAGTCCATGCAATTTACAAGTCAGAATAGTCAAGAGTGTTCTTATAAGAATGAACTTTGTATACAGAAGCACATATTAGTATGTTAACTGTGATTCAAACTCGAGCAGTACTTAACCTGGACACGGCCTTCATCGGAACTGTATATTTTGAGATCATGGCGGTAGGTACTATGAAGACGAAGCAACCCGGTCCCCTCTCCTGTAAACACTATAGGATTAACTGGCCAATATACATGTCTAATATGTAATTTATAAAATCAATAAAATTCATGATCATATGATTGTATTTCAAAAAACTGCATTATCTCACAAAATTGTAGCAATTAATTACAAACCAACCTGGATACATGTTATTCCTGAAATATCTTCCCAACTCCTCAGCCTGTGGACAAATTGATGGCGATAGAAGTAAAATTTAAAGCCTCGCGTACTATAGCTTAACAGAAGTCCTAACTAATATAGGATTCATATTCAATAAGATGAACTGTGTAGATATAACCTGTTTTCTTCCGGCATGAGTGAGCACACCGCCATACTTCAGAACCATTAGAGCTTCAGCAGGTCGTTCCTCTTCACCGTCGCCATTTTTCTTGGGGACATTCACCCACTTTAGTGGCTTCAGCTGAACTTTTCTATATATTCCAGAAAAATGCCCCCCCTGACGGTCACCACATGAGTGTTTATATATCAAAAAAAAGAAAGAACTGAATTAACAATAAAAATCAGATTCAATTTAACAAATGGTACCTCCTCGAGAACAGCTTTGACTTGACGAAGCTTTTCTGCATGCTCTAGTTCAGCATCACTATCACTTTCACGACCAGACCTAATATCGATCATAAATAACTTTGCTCCGTAACAATATTGGGTACAAGTAAATTTAAGCTTCATGAAAATGTTGACTAAGCCATATATTTTACCAAATGCTACAATTGAAACATTTAATCAAGAAAAAGAACCTAGAGCGCGGTACAAGAATTCTGGTTGCATCCAATAGATCTTGCAACTGCACAGCACTCTTCAACTTTGTCTTCAAATGATAATTAAACAAAGAAATTAGTTATTATAAGAACATGCCTTATCAGTACCCAGCTTTAAGGTAGAATTTGAGTTACCTCAGCTCTAGGTTTCCCCCCATTGTACTTCAACATCAGATTGAGGAGCTTTTCTTCTTTCACCTTCAACTTCACTTTCTGCTTTGGTGTGCGATCACCACTATTTAAAGATAACAAAAAGAAATGTGAAGTAAGGTACAACAAGATGCACATTCTGTACTGGTAATGCACTATTGGTACAGTTACAAGTACTGATAAGCACTGCCTGAAAGAGAACATAATAAATTAACAGTTCTTCCTACCATGATTAAAATCATCTCACTAGAACCATTGCACTTACTGACGAATAACGGCTATGACACAACGAAGCTCTTCTGACTGGCCAAATGCACCTATAATACTGAGGCTTCCCTGACGGGTAATGCCCTGGGGTGGCTGGATTGGCTCGTTCTCCTTCCATGGCAGAATAGGTGGTGCAGTAGATGATAAGTGAGGTGCTTTTGCATCGAGAAACATTTTTCTTAAGATGCATGCCGCATCATCATAGTACCTAATCAATTGGTTTTGTTGTAATGAGATGGATACCACAAATAAACATATCATTTTTTTACCTCTTTTTGTCCTGTTATTAGTTGGCAATTTTGTTTCCATGAGAACAAGTAAAACTTAAGCAATATTAAAGACAACATAAGAGTTTACTTGTATGAATTCTTCACAAAGCTCCATCCATTAACATCACAGACATATGAACGCCCCTCACACCTGAGCAGATCAAAGCCACAAACCTAGAAAATACAAAATGCCCACACAGACATAAGTTTCATAGCCAGAGTGCCCAACACCCTGATAAAGCAAACTAGGTCTTCCCAAGTTTGTTAGCCAACAAACGTTTCCCAGCTCAGTATATATTAGGCCAAAATGATGAACAAGTTCTATGGCAAAGCAGATAAGTATAAGAGTGATCCAAAATACCGCTTGTCTAAAAGCTCGATAGACATCCCTAGCCATTTGTTTCTCAGCAGGACTTAGTAGCACCGGATACCTTACCTGAACGTAAATACATTAAAGGGGAATTCAGCACAATAACATAGTATTAGACATAATGCTCCATCAGAAGCAAATAGGAAATGACAGTCGAGGTCTCTTACTTCTTTTCCATCAGGATTCCTCATAACAACTCCATCAACGACTGGAGACTTGCGTGCCTCTGCATGCGCATAGCCTGAACCTACAGTGTACACCTGCACAAAGATGCTTGAATGCTCAAGGAATATACTGGAAAAACAAAGCATGTATTGGTCATGACCAGCACAGAAGTCTGAATCAAATGTGTCTGTTGATCTCTATTATCAGGTTGAACTGTAGCTACATAATACAAGTTTGGATACTCTAGCAAATGGTATGGACAACAATTTTAGTAGATAAAAGATGTATACAACTCAAGCTCTTAATCTTGGACATAATTGAGCTAACAACCTACAACTAACTACGAGTGAAGGAAAAGAAAAGCCAAAAAATTAACCTTCACATCTGTTCCTCCTGTAGGCATGAACTCCTCATAGATATAAGAACCTTCACGTCGCACAGTCCGAACATCTGGATGAAATTTACTTGACCGATTTCCAACCTGAAGAGTTGCATATGATCAAGGCTTGTGTTAGCAAGCATGGAGCATTAACAAAAGAAACCCCCACCACCCAACAAGTACCCTGCATAGCTATCAACTTTTTAAGTATAGTTACAACAGAGCTGACCTTTCTAAACAATTCCTTCATTCCTCCACCTGCGTAGCTTGGATAGTATATCATGATACTGTGATCATCCCCTTCACATGTAGTATCACAAAGTTGTCATAATTTGGCATTTACGAAAAGAAGCTAATAATACCATGAAAAAGTTAAACTCACATTAATCAAGAACAACTTACCATCCATAGGTTTCTCTACAAAAGGCTTATTAAACCGTTTCCCATGTACTTCAACAAAATCATCTTGCTCAATGAAGTAGTCTAATTCTTGACCTGGATATTCTCTCGACACAATTGCATGATTGGGGACTGGAACACCATATGTTTTTAACCGCTACATCACCAAGCATAAACAAAGAAAACAATGATCAGCATTTACTGAAAGATGTGAACGGTAGAAATGATTATCACATTGCATGCACATGCAAAGAAAGAAACTAAAAGACAATTAAAAATATATGTGAGAATAGAGTAGAAAATGGTGATAAAATAAAAAGGTACGATCACGACTGAATTAAGGAAGCTTTTGCATGTTGCTGGGATGCGGTGTCGGGGGCTACTTTCCGTTTTCTTCTTTGTTGTCTTTTGATTAGGACAGTAGTCCGTATGAATTGTTTCTTTAATAAAATATGTGCCTTGCCCTTTTCTTCGAAAATAACAAAGAAGAAAAATGCAAATACCTCATAAACCTTACTACGATCGTGGAGAAGGTATTGTGACTCCAATTCATTCACTAAATAAGGCCTGGCCAATAGAACAAGTAAATATCAATAGATAGATCTTGGTGCTAAGAGTACTAATTGTTAGTTTGAAGAGTTTAACCTTCGTAAAGCTACATAGCTTTCAGCCTTTTTCAGCAGATATCCAGTTGAGTAGAAGGCAATTAAGCAATCACATATTGGCCAACTAGAATTACATTGGAAAAAAAAAACACAATTTTACTTTCCTAGAAGGTTCTGTGATAAAAATACTGAACAGGTAAGAGAGCATTAGGGAAAAGTACCTCTCAACTGGATCTTTGAGAATAACCTTGTCACCAAAATATATAATCTGCAGAGACATGGATGTCATGTTACTACATGCCAATTAATTAAAGTGGTCAAAATTTTGGTTATGAATCAGAAACACACTACATGTAACCCAAGTAAGAAACCTAAAAGACTAACTGCCACTAACCAACACACTCTTAGTCATTCAGCAATAGAGAGAATAGCCCAGGAAGCATAGAAAGAATAAGTCTCTCCGTGGTATGGTAAACTGAAACATTGTAAATGAGGTCCCACTACCATTCCCATTATCAACTCCAGGAATAGTGTTCCTATTCCATCCAGTAAATAGGATTAACCACAGAATAGCATCAAGTGGTGAGGTAGGGGAGGGGACTGGTGACCAGCTTGCCCAGCTTCTTATTACTTTAGAAATTTAATTTTCAGAGGGGACAGAATGAGAGAGGAGGGGAATAAAGAACAATATTTATATAGGCTTCCCCTCCAATTCTTCCACCCGATTTGGAGAGTAGCTCTTCCTCTCACCCCTTCCCTCCCTTCCCTTCCCGTCCCCTTCCAAGCTCCATTTCTGGAGCAAGGATGATTCCGAACAAGGAGAAACAACAATGCATACGAGAAGGTACGCTGTCCTTACAAACCAAAACGAAAAAAAAATCTAAATACAATGTATGTGTCGAGCAGATACGATGCCAATACCTCAAACTCGCCAAAGACGCGCAGTCTATCAAGAATCTGTTCCATTGGAGGAGACATCGCCTGAAAAGAAGCGCAAGCGTCAATTCAAACATCCAGCAATTATACCGAGATAAAAAAAAATAAACTCAGAAAAAAAAAGAGACCGAGCGAATATGCAAAAAGCACAAGATCTGATTTTAACCGACCTTCTTTTCCATTACGCAGACCCCGATCGTTACCTTATCCCCTTCTTTTCCCATCCTACCCTCTCTCTTCTCCTATCTCGGAGTCTCAGCTAATGGCTACTCTATTGCTATTACGCTCGGAGGAGGAGGGATATCAATATGGACTATGGAGGAGAAATATGAGCGCGCAAAATAGAATATTCTCAGAAATTAAAAGGAGCGATTGTAGTCTGAAGTATGAACTCTGAAAGAGGTAGTCTAAAGGGAGTCAAGAGTGAGAAGAGAATGTCGCATTATATAAACGCCATTGGCGAAATATTAATTAAAAAAAATCCAAAGAGGAGGCGTGTCCTGTCCTGTGTGGACTATGGTCGTTATTAAAATAAACAGCGCGTGATATTCTTTTCTGGTGTTTAATTAGGGAAAAAATAGTTCAGCGGGCATGGAGGACGAAGAGGTTAGGCATAGCCGCTTAGGCGGGCACAGGCGGCGAGGTTTGCAATAAACAAAAGCTTGGGATAGGTGTCACCCTTGTAATTCTGTATATATCTGAATAGCACTTGGGATCTTTCTGGGCTCTCATGAGTCGTGATACTGTCGCTTGTGATAAGGGACAGCCAGCTTTGGAGCATAAACAGGCGAAAAAAAAGAAATTGGACAGGATTTTCTGTTTTTCATCCTGTGTATGCACGTCTCTGTAAGAACTTGGAAAGCGAACAATCTCGTATTTGTAAAATGGTGTTGTAAAATTGAAAAGACATAATAAATTTTTAACATGAAAAGCATTTATTCATGATCTGTTTCTCATTTAGACGTTCAGAGAATTTTCATAGATGGTAAAACAATATCTTTTAACAAAACAAACTGGATTTTTGATATAATGTGTTCATACTAGCTCAGAATTTTTTTCAATGTAACAAAATGTGTGCTTTATAAAATCATCCATGAGTGTATAATTTTAAACACATCACAAGGTTAGAATTAAATTCTAGAAAGATAAATTTTCCCTTCAATGTAAAAAAGGATAAGATTGTTTTTTTAGAAGCTAATTAGGTTAAATTAAATTACTTCTCAAACTTTACAAAGTTGCTAAAATGTGAGGCAGTCTTTTAAAAAAATTCAACTATTGAATATCTACCATGACTGGAGATGTAACAAGAGTTGTACATATTTTAAAATTTTTGTACCATGTATCAGTAAAATTTGGAAAATATTGATAAATTTCATCAAAGAGGATAGATTTCTTCAGAAAAAATGTTGTAGAAAAAAAATACAAAAGCCGTGAAAATTGCCATCCTTGATCTTTATAGAAAAAAATGCAAACTGAATACTCTATATTACCATACATACTACTTATAATTTTCTTCCTAAATATATTTTATTTATAATTTTAAATTATTGATACCTAGTCCTCCTTGATCTTCACTGGCACATACTATCTTCTAAGCTATATTTCTTTTTCAATCTTATTTTCTGACTACCACAAAAATTGTCTATAGATTTTATCTATCCTTTGTCGAACTACCGTCGAAGTTTATATATTACCATCAAATTAATTGAAATTGCACAAAGCACTGATTTAATTAATGTTAATTTTCCTCCTATTGAAAGTAATTTACTTTTTTAGTATTTTAATTTTTTTATACTTTATTAATTAAATAGTAATATATCTATCTTAGAACCTAAAGTATTAGCATATAAGATGCATTTTTGTTCTGTAATATTCAAGGGTATTAGTTCATTTTTAGTGAAATTATCTTTTAAATAAGATAAATTTTTAAATCATAATAATAATCATTTTAAATTTTCTACCATTTGTGGGCGTATTTTATAAAAAGGTAATGCAAAATCAACAAATTAAGATTCAAAATACTTTGGTTATTAAAATTAAATTAAGATTCATATGCATATTAATTTAGCCCAACACGGGACCCCTCAACAGTTCAACACCATACAATACCCTGCCATAGTTGATCCCACAGAAGAGCAGAAGACACACCGGTGGCGGTGAAGCTCGAGTGATTAGTGTCCAAGTGTTAGGAACAGGACAAAATAATTAAAACGTGGTCACGTGAAGGATGAGCTCCTTCTCTCCCTTTTTACTCCTGTGCACCTCTTCTCTGGGCTTTTTTGAAGATTCAGGGCCACCACTCGAGATTCGAAATCGCTTCTGGTTCCGCACCCACTGACTTTTCGGTCCCACACCGCCCAATGCCATATCTTACTGTTTGAAGTTTGAACTCGTTTATCACGCAAGCATTTAACTAATGGTTTAATACTAATAAAGAATCCATCTAAGATCCTAAAGGAGACGCGGCGTCGACATGGGTTATGTTTAACTGTGTCGTGGGGCCATGCACGTCATGCTTCTTTTCTTAAAATAAATAGAGTTTTCGTTAACCCTAAAATGTTATATTTTTTATTGGGTAAATTTGATTTTGTGGGGTTCATTTTTAATAGGAATCTTGACCAAAAGTTAGCACAAAATTAGGATGTAACTCCGATCCGTTTAACATGATCGACGTGACTGATTTAATCAACCCGGTAAAAAAAATACGTATTTACGATTTAATTGGTTATGTATGGATTAAATTTTGAACAACCTGATAATTAAAATTTGGACATGGATTATGTGAAAATATTGAGTAAAGGCAATCCGTTTGTTGCATATTGTATTTTTTTAAAAAAAATATATTTTTGTTCTGAGCCTCTGACTCTAATAACGTGATATCTGATTTTCAATTTCAGATTCAAACATCATGAATTGTATGTAATTTTCTATAATCATTTTTTATACTTACAATCATAATGTTTGAATTTGAAATTATAAGGACATGAAGCATACAATATCATTAGTCAGTGAAAATAATTTTTTGCGTCATATTTGAAAATTTAGTTCATGAAAGATTAAGGTAAATGAAAGAAAGACAGATTATAATTTCTAATTTTTATTGCAATTACGAAAAGAAAAGAAATTTGATTTTTACGTTTACTAAAATGAGAAAGCTACTATGGTTTTTAATTAAGAAGATAATAAAGAAATTTTCGAATTACATTTTTAGAACAAAAAGGGTGTGTTCATCAAATTGAAAAAGTTAGAAAGTAAAATTTTCAAAATACCCAATAAATTTGAAAAAGTTAGTGCGCCACTAGTATTGGCGCGGAGCAAACATGTCACTGTAAGTAGCGTGTTTGCCTTCCATATATACTAACCGCACAGATAGATATCTGCGCGTTTAAGAAAGAGAAAAAAAATAAAAAGAAAGAAAGAGACGAGAAGAGAAGAGAAAGAGAAGAAAAGAGAAGGATGGAGAAAGAAGAGAAGGAAGAGAGTGAAAATGCGAAAGGAGATAGAGTGTGAATTTTTTTTGGATTTTGCTATTGAAGATAATTTTTATTTATATAAATAATTAAAAATGAATTGTGAATGAATTATAGATAAATTATAGTTGAATTGTGAATGAATTATAGATAAATTATAGTTGAATTGTAAACAAATTATAAATGAATTGTAGATTAATTATAAATTAATTATAGATTATTTATAGTTTAATTTTATTGATTTATTATATATTAGATTAATTAGAGAGTAATTTCAAATTAATTATAGATTAATTTTGTAGAATAATTATAGATTAATTTTATTAATTAATTAGATTATTTATAGATTAATTGTAGATTAATTAGATATTAATTATAAATTAATTATAGATTATATTAATTATAGATTAATTATTAATTAATTTTGTATAATAATTATAGATTAATTTTATTGATTAATTAGATTAATTATAGATTAATTAGATATTAATTATAGAATAATTATAGATTACTTGTAAAATAATTATAGATTAATCGTACATTTGTAATTAGGTCTGTAATAGTAATTGAAATAAAATTATTTTTATAATAGATAATGACAGGAGAGCAACGTAACGAAAATATCATTCTTTTATCTCTCCGACGAGAAAAATTGGACATATTATAGTCAGACAGAGGTACAATATATTTAAAAAAAATTATAAATAAAATACATATGTATGATAAGCTAATTATGAAATTAAAATTACAGAGATATAGCAATATTATTCGTTTCCACACTCATTGTCCGATGATATTGTACATCTCGCACATTCAAGATAGGTTGCGGGGTTTGAGATTTCTCCATCTCGCCAGGCTGCAAGAGATATATGTTCAAGAAGTGGAGACTCATAACTTAAAGATTGATACGGGATAACTGAGCGCATTAATTGAGTTTTGGAGACCAGAAACTCACACATTTCATTTCGATTTGGGCGAGATGACAGTGACTCTAGAGATAAGTAGTCAAATATTATTTTTAATTTTATTATAGTATTAAATAGGGTCTATAGTAATGAAAAAAAATTAGGGTGTTGCATGTCTATGGGTCTATCAATGATTGGTGAGCTAGTGACCGGGTACACTGACGGGGATTTCTCGAGATATATTCGTAAGTTATTTGGGCAGGATGATATTCCAGCATTTTGCAAGGATGAGAGGTAATTGATGAGACTTTATATGAAATTTAGCATTTTTTTATTTACAAATTGAAATTAAACTGAATTTAAATTTGGCGGACGTTCTATTTCCCTTTGAGAGTTACGCTCCCACTTTGATCACGCTCTAGAGGCTGACGGTCATCAGAGTCTTGATTGATATGCGATTATTTTTGTTTTGGAGTTGGCGGGATCTATCTTGTTCCTCAATAACAATGAAGACTCTGTACCAGCGTTTTTTTCTACCGATTTTGATGATAAGTGTTATAAAATAATTTATCTTTCATAATTAATTAATTTTTAGTACTAATATTTATTTATAGAAAGATTTACAATCCGGCGAACAAAAAAATTGGGGCACTACTGAACTTGCTTATATCTATCGGCGTCTTAATGTGGCGTACCAGGGATTGACTAGGAGCGTTGATGGTCCATGATTGTTGTTGATGCTATGTAGTTGGACGTGTTTGCCCCCAGATCGTCCATTACTCGCATTCGAGACAACCATATTCAATGATTGGGGTATACTAGGCCGTGAAAGTTGTACGCCTTTTGGCAGGTATAAATGTAATTATAAAATTTAATCAATGAAATACATTCACTGACTAAAATATATTTATAATCACTAATCATAATTTAAAGGATAATAGAATATGGACGCTTGATAAGATAAGATACCACAATCCTTCACATATCAGCGTGAAGTACATGAGGGATCAGCTGTTGATGTTATCTCACACGCATGTAAATTGGCGCACGTACGAGTCGGTACGTCATTTATTGCCGACGTTGGTAGATGACTACATGGACTCCTATACTTATCGACTACCACTTATTTACTTTTCAGTAGTAGAGTGATATTATCTCGAGTTAGTGAGGCGACAGTTTGGCTTAGTTCAGCCGATACTTTATATGCTTCCCGACGTATTCTATCATATATAATAAAAATAAATATAAATTATGCAATTTATCATTTCTCATGAATAACTATTTTGACAACCATTTATGGAGGAGTACCAAAAATTATCTGCACTTGTGTTCAAGAAAAAAAATATCAACTGGAGACAACATCATCACGCATATGTGGATAAATACGATAAACTGCCTCCACAAGACCCAGATGAAGAAGAGTTGAATGCTGAGGATTTTGGGAGATATCGATAGTAGTATGACGTCTATGGAGCCGCTAGCAGACCACTTCGGTCCTGTACCATCGGCAGCAGAAATCCCTGACGTGAGATATATTCCTCACGCACCTCACAGATAGCGCATGGTACACTGAAATTTATAATTTTTACATATCTATATACATTAATCGGTAATAAGTAATAAATTTTTTAACTATGTATAATACATAGATTGATAGGGTTACCAAGGGAGCACTAAAGACGATCTAATGGGTAGGAATTAGTTTGAACCTGATTTGGATATAAATTGGTTTGACCATAGTTTAAAAATATTTCGACCGAAAATTTACTACTACTCAGTTCTTCTGTAGTGTACTTTCCTTCATCGGTAGGATCAAAATTTATAGTGATATCATTTGAAAGAAATGAAAAATTTGGATATTTAATTAGTTTGTGATGTGTATTTTGCTAAGCTAATAAATATTCTAATTTTACTCAATTTCAACCGTAAGCGCACGGCCTAGTCAAGTAGTAGTTGGGGTGTCGAACCACAAGGACAAGGATGAATTACCGGTTCTAACAAGTTTCACTAATCTAGACAATCAAAAGTGAGTTTTAGTTTTAAACTAAAAGTAAACAAATCTAACAACAACGACTGGAGAGTTTATCAGATTGAGGATCCTAGGGGCTTTCGGCTTCACTCTCACTCGTTTGGTTAATTCACTCAATTTGATTTTTTAATATGTTCTAGTGTTTGTCGGGGATTCAATCTCAGATTTTAGTACCAAATTTACACTTTCGTGGCTTGGTACCGTACCTAAACAATTCGGGTTTCACGATTAAGTACTTCACCTTACAAGTCTAAGCCCATTAAGATCAGTGAGTCACTTTGGCATAACCTAGATTTTGTACTTCGTCTTTCGGTACCTCACACAATTTCTAAGGTTTCCTCAGTTTTCCCTTAGGTAATAAGTTTCACGGTTAAGTACTTGACCTACAACCTAGATCACTATTTTGGGTCAGAAGATTCAGTTCCACCTTTCGGTTTTCGCTTTCACTTCTAGGATAACATACAGTTGATTAAACTAGGCATACAATTTAGACAAAACAACAATCACAAACAACAAGAACTAAAAGATCAACAAACGAGTAAATTAAACCATTTGAGTTATCGAGTTTACACCTAGACCCCTAGAAGGGTGTCTAGCCACAAATCATGTCAAAATTTGTATCAAGATTCATGTTTAAACAACAGTACAACATGAGAAAAGAGTAAAGAAAAGAATAAACCAAGAAGATCTATGATTTCTCGCCCGGTTCTTGAGTTCTCCTTCAAATCTCTCTCCAATGGTGTTCTTCCTCTTCTTTCTTGCTTTAGAACTTCTTTCCAGACAGTTGAGAGATATCTGGGACGAAGGGGTGTCAAAATCTCTTAATTCCAATGAGAAAACCGCTTTAAAACTGCCAATTCGTGCTGCCAGCCAAAAAATTGCGGTCCGACATTTTAAAATTACGGTCCGCAATTTTTGTCATTTTTTCCAGAATGAACCAGAGAGCATTTGCGGTCCGCAATTTTGGTATGGGAATGCTTTTAACTTGATTTCTTCGTGTAAATCCGACCCATCTCGTTCCAAGCATTATTTCTCATGTTAACATCTTTGTTTACACTCAATGACCTGCAAAATAACAAGAAATGCAGCAGTATCTCGAGCTCAACATAAAAACTAAATAAATTCTTAACAATTAATATAAAATGCATAGTTTTTGAGATAAAACCCTAATTGAATATAGTATATAAATGAGACTTATCAGTTTGTGAGGGAGTGTGTTTGTGAGATGATGAGAGCGTTGGGCGTTGGTGTATTTATAGTGATCAAAGACGTCAGTGATGTTGGTGTTTTAAGGCAAAAACGTTAGTATCAGTGGCGTGAAGCAAACGTGCCACTGGTAGTGATGCGTTTTAGTCAAAAACGCCACTAACAGTGGCGCATTTGCTCCACGTCACTATCAGTGGCCCGTTGTCATTCGTAGATTTAATTTTTTTTTTATCATTTTTATACTTAATAATATGATTATTATAATTATTATATACAAAAAAAAAAACTATTTGTTCGGTTCTTCAAGCCCATCTTAGAGATTATATCTCCGGTCTCCAGTCTCCTTCATCTTTCTCATCTCCTCTCCTCTCCTCTCAAATCTCCCTCTCGATCTGTCGATCTGAGACCATCTCCTCATCTGAAGACATTCTCTTCTCCGAGCCCTAGATTCTTTCGGCCTTCGCTTCTCTCTTTTGAAGATGTTCTTCTCTTAGCGCTAGCTTCGTCGCCATTCGCCTCTCTCTCTATGATCCTCGTGCCTGTACCAGAGAGAGTAGCGAAACAGGCGGAACTCCTCAAGCAAGACGTCTCTCTCCTTCCAAACTCCCTCTTCACAATTCCTCCTCCAAACCGGTTTCCCAACCAGCCGGGTAATTTTCGCCATAACTGTTCAGATCGGTATCTTCACCCGTCTCGCCCGGCTGATAATGGAGAAGGCGTAGAGCGATGTCGAGAAGATATTCCCTGGTTTTTCAAAGACGAGAGAGAACTTAATGGTGGTTGATGAGCTTCTTCTCTATTGGAACCTTAAGGAAACTGATCACGTTTTAGATGAGCTTGAATAGATTATTTTCAATATCTTGAAATATTGAATGTGGCGTATTCTAGACTGAATTGGATTCAAGCCTTGTAAGTGAGATATAACACGTGCTTGGTAATTTTCAGGCGTTATTAGTTTCTGATTTTGGGCCCAAGATATCCTTTAAAATTATGGATATCGCTCAAATATGGAACTGAGATCAAGGTAAAGCTTGTTGATTCATTTTGTGTGCTTTTCAGTGCTTGGCATTATAAATATTTTGAAATACTTGTTCTGAAGTAGCATTTTTTACTTTAATTTGATAGCAAGCGCTAAAGAGGAGTGTTCTTCAGCTGTTAACGAGCAAAGGAGGCAACACAGAGCTTCAGTTTGGATCTAAATTTTGCCTCTTAACTCTTTTGGTGCATCAATTGTCGCGTGTGGTGAATTTACACAAAATATTAAAGGTTGTATTTACTGAGTTGAGCAAAATCACTTTGTTGCGTCTTAAATGACTTGTTCAAATTATTTCAGCAGATCTCATAGATAGAACTTTTGCCTATTATTGATGTATTATAATTTGTGAATTGTCTTGTGCAATCCCAGAAAACCAGTTACGGTCATGGTTGTTGGTCAATGGTGGTGGAAAAATTACTTATCTTGGCAATTACTTTTACCGAGCCTTAAAACATTCAATACCACTTAATATGATATTCATATTAATTACTTCTATAAAGGTTAGCTTATTATCCATATTAATTACTTCTGTAGGGAAGTTAGAGTAAACCCAGCACTGTTTATTAGAAGAGAAAAAATTTTTATCCCCCAACCCTTTGTCCTCTAAGAAACTTCCTCACATATTTTTCTGTTCAGTGTGACTCTCCGTACAACCCATGTGATGTTGTCGTTTTTTTATTTAAATACTCAGCTCACTTATCTAAATATCTAATTCACTTATCTAAATATCTAGTTCACTTATCTAAATATCTGAGACATATATATAAATACCCAAGTCATTTTTGTCCACCATGTGACTTTATTTTTCGAGATTATTTTTCTCTATTTTGTTATTATTTTACTATATAACTGAGTTACATATCTAAATACCTAAGTTAGATATCTAAACACCTGAACCTCGTATCTAAATATATAAGTTATATATCTAATTACCTGAACCTCATATCTAAAAACCCGAGTCTCATATCTAAATACTTAAGTCACATATTTAAATATCTCTTTGAAATCACCTTATTTACCTATCTAAATACCCAATTCACCTATCTAATTTCTCAGTTCACTTATTTAAATACCTAATTCACATATCTAAATACCTGGTTCACCTATCTAAATATCTGAGAAATATATATATAATACTAAAGTCTTTTTTATTTTTTGAGACTTTTTTCCTCTCTCGTTTGTCACGTACGTTTTCCCGTACAACCCATGTAATATTTGTTAGTTTCTTCCATATGACTTTGTTTTTTGAGACTATTTTTCTATATTTTGCTATTATTTTACTACGTAATCGAGTTATATATCTAAATACCTAAGTTATATATCTAATTATCTGAACCTCATATCTAAATATCTGAGTTACATATCTAAATACTTAACCCACTTAAATAAATATCTAACTCACTTATCTATATCTATACTATTATATAAAGCATCTAAGAATTGGAGGGTCCATTTTTTGTCATGGTAAATTTTTATTATACCAATTTTATCTCTCAATTAGACGGATAATATTTATTGTTGGTTGATCGAACGTATGTGATCGCGTTCATTGATCCCCTCTTTCTCTCCATTTATTTCCCTTATATACTATTATTTCCATAATTTTTATTTTTTTTATTTAGCAACCTTGTGCATATTTGATAAGAAATTAACGGTGATAATATATGTTAGAATAATTTACTTTTCTTGCCATAAAAATCATGAATCATTAACTCATATTGTGCAAAAATCACATCCAAGATTAAATATAGTCTTTATTATATGTTTTCTCTATAATTTGGTGAATTTATAATTTAATATTATATAAATGTGAATTTTTTATCTTATAATATTTTAATGTTTAAATAAAAAAATTTGCTGCAATGCGCGGGTATATAGCTAGTATAAATATATGTCTTGTTTATCCAACTCACTTATGTAGATGGATGCATTTTTTTTGTTAAAAATGGAAAGTTAGTTAAAAAAATATTTTTTTTGCCAAAAATGAAAAGTTAGCTAGGGGATTTGCTCTGGGGGACTGTTAGTCGATTCGTTAATTTTTACAATTTTGTTTTCTTATGTTGTAAAATTTGTTTTTGTGCAGTCACAATAAATTATAGCATATAATAATTTCATATTTTTCTTTCCTATTGAATTGTTCCTTAATGATGACAAATAACAATTTTCATATTTCCTTAAAACTAGCAATTGATTAGAACTTTTGTATTGAAATCGCCATACTTTACTCCTACAGATTTATAAACCGGTCTTCATGCTAGTGTATATGCTGAAGGGGCAGGCAATATGGCTAAGTTGCCCAAGATGGATTCCAAGGATGCTTTTATTTAAATCCATAATTCAGCCAATATTAATAAATCATAAAATTTTCAGCGGCTTATAATATTCTCCTTTGTCGAGCAATTGTTAGGATGTTTTCATTGTATCCTCTTAATTTTTTTCGCTCATGTTAGGTTAGCAAAACCAATATAAGTATCTATGTGTAATTGTTATCATAATTTTCCTTTTTACAAGTTTTTAACTTGTATTTCTAATGTATTGTTTTCACAGCGAATCTAAAATTTATCACAATCAACTCAGAAAACACCAAACTCCCGAAAAACTCCCTACCCTCTCAAATTTATTGAATATCAAAAGAAGTTACGGAATAGCACAAGTAGCCATTATTGTGCGGTATATTCAACAGAGAGATAGATGGATTTCAATGATATAGAACTCTACACAGCTATATTTGGAAAATATAATCAATATAAGAAAAAAATACTACAAAGGCAGAGGCGCATGATACAGCTGTAGTTGGATTCGCATATCATCAAATCTGGGAATGAGATCTTTCTCTGATACTGATAATTCCAACAGAATCTACCACAACAAGCACCCTTGTGGCTTAATCTGATCTAGGGAGATTGTATCTTCCATCGCATTTTGTTGCACAAATCTTGTAGAATTTAGCGAGTTGTAGCGTGATCTTGTTATGTTCCTACAAATATAATTGTGTGGTGTTTGTTGTCATATGCATAGTAGATTAATTGGACACCACCAAGTCTGAATTGGTAAGCAATTGCATGGTGTTGCAAGAATTGCACAATTAAATCGTAGCATTAAACTGAGCAATGTGTTCCATCAGTTATTGAAGCTGTCAAACCATAAAACATGGTTATTTTCTTGCCTTGAAGAATTTGAAAATTTGTTAATTTTTTTTCAAGTGTAAAATTAATATCAACTATTAGCGTTATGTAACTTGTGTTATATAATTTCACTGGTACCTTAGATTGAGAATGTTTGACTGGTCATGATAAGCAATGAATAGGAATAATTTCTGGACCATCTGCACTGATTTGTTACATGAAAAAAAAATGATTAACTAGAATGAAAATTATTTTCCAAGACAGTTCAATTATCAAATATAGAAAAACAAATATCTGTACTTGATTTATTAATATTCTTTTTCTATTAATTTGAATCAATTTTTAATATTTTTTTTCGTTGATCTAATTCATATTGCAGTATAAAAATTGACTACTTCTACATATAATATAATAACATTTTTCTCTCAAAAAGTAAGAGCCATGAGACAAATTTTGCATTAGCTTTCTAGGAATGTGGCTTATTTTGATACTTAAATTCTTATATTAAAATCTCCTAGGATATAAAAATTTCCATTTTTTAACGTAATAAAATAGTTTTTAACTATTAGTGTTGTTGATAATATTTGCATTATAATGTAATAAAGTAGTTTTTAACTATTACAGCAATGATATATGCTCGGTTATATATTTGTATTTATCCAAAACCAGTGTTAAATAATTCTTTTTAAATATCATATGTATTTATTTTTCGGTGAGAAAGGACAAACAGACTCTAATACAATAAATCAAGACAATTCATTATAGTTTTAAGATCAACCATGCATAAAATATTAGATAAAAAGAATATTTCTTATAGCTTTTTCAAAACATGCCAAGAAATATCATATTTAATCTTCCAAATTAATAGAACTCCTATATATATTTTTAAATATGCATTCTCAAATAAAACTAACTCCATACTTATGAATTTCTCAATTATACTTATAAGAATAAAAAATAATTAGAAAAAGAGTGTTACATTTATAAGATGTAAAATATTTAAAAAAAATAACAAGTGATAATTAAATGAATAATAATATCAATTTTATTAATATTTTGGATTAAAACTTTAATAGAGTGACTTAATTGGAACAAATAGAAAGTTTAGTGATTAATCATAATGGACTTAACATATCAATTTTATCAATTTCATTTAGTATTGTCTCATCCGTCTGTTAATCACATTCCTTTATTTAGAACATTGACTTATGATTAGACTTATGATGCACATTAGATATCTTATGATGCTCACTTAATTTATAACGCATACTAGAGTTATGATGCACATTGAAGTGATTTATGATGTATATTTTACTTGTGATGCACACTAAATTTATAATGTATAATAGACTTATGATGCACATTAAAGCGATTTATTGTATATATAAATACTTATGATGCACATTAGTTGTCTTATTATGTAACTTATTTTGCAAATAGCACATTATACTTATTATGTGTATTAATATTATGGTGCATATAGATTTACGATGCACATTACAATGACTTATGATTCATATTAGATATATTATTATGTATATTAGATAACTTATCATGCAGATTAAATTGACTAATGATGCATATTAGATATTATATTATGTGAATTAGACAACTTAAGATGCACATATACTTATAATGCTTGTTAATGATATCAAATATCAATGATAATAATAACAAGTGTATCTGTGTAAAAACTCCTTATACAAAATATCCAATCAATCATTCTTCCAATTCAATTGCTAAAATTATTATTTGATTTTAATTGACATTGATGTGATAGCACACGATTCAATATGTTCATATGTAAAATTATTATGTGTCTTATGTTCGAATGATCAATGCAAAACACTCCATGTGATTTTTATTTTCAAATAATCATTTTATTAAATATACGAATTTTTATTTTATTTATTTTGGAATATTTACCAAAAAAATATAAAAATTGTAAACAAATTTAGTCGAAACGTTATCAGTCATAATTTTAATTTTTCATACTCAAATTTTCATTTTTTTAAGTAGTTCAATAAAATCTTTATATAATAATCTCATAGAATACTATTTTATTGTGTTTAGAGTTAGTTTACTATACTTAAAGATTTTTTGAAAGTAAATATTTTTGACATACAAATTTTACTAATTTTTTTATTATTTTAGGGCTATCTTTTAAAAATCATTAAGCATAGTAAATTAATTCCAAATATGATAAAAAATAATATTCTATAAGATTATGATATAAAGATTTTATTAAACTACTTAAATTAAAATTTTGAACATGAAAAATTAAAATTTGGACTAGTAACGTTTTGATCGAAGTACTATTGGAAGCACATATATATATATATATATATATATATATATATATATATATATATATATATAGTTTGTCTATTGTGCTTCCAGTAGCATTTTGTCGAAATGCTACCAGTATAAATTTTAATTTGAGTAGGTCAATAAAATATTTATATCATAATCTTGTAGAATACTATTTTTTATCGTGTTTGGAATTAATTTACTATGCTTAATAATTATTAAAAAGTAAGCATTTTTGACATATAAATTTTATTAATTTTCTACTATTTTAGGACTATCTTTTAAAAATCATTAAGCATAGTAAATTAATTCCAAACACAATAAAAATTAGTATTCTATAAAATTATGATATAATAATTTTATATAGCTATTTAAATTAAAATTACGAACATGAAAAATTAAAATTTTGAGTATAAAAAATTAAAATTTAGACTAATAGTGTTTCGACCGAAGTGCTACTGGAAGCACAATAGACAAACTCTTATAGACAGAGAGAGACTATGATGCTTCGCGAAACACAAAACCTCATGTGCTTAATATTCGTATCTCAAATTTAAAAGTCCAAACGGCTGATTCAAATCGTTGAACATGATTTTCTTATTGAAATATCTTTCAAATCAAATTTATATTTTTTTGAATTTTTTGCTATTTTTTAGATGGGTACACAGTTTATTGATCTAACGATTTTTGCACTATCCAAAACTAGTGATTTTGTATCTATCTAAAAAATAGCAAAAAATATTCAAAATATATATAATTTGATCTTGAAAGATATTTCAATAAAAAAATCATATTTAACGGTTTGAATCGGACGTGTAAACTTTTAAATTTGATATATAAATGCGAAACACCATAGCCTCTCTCTCTATATATACACACACCCGTCTTACATAAAAGAATAACAAACAAAATTGTGAGAATCGTAAAATTACAAAAAATCTTACACTATATACTCTTTGAGTTTGTTTGACACTCCGTGGATAGCAAAAAGTAGGAATATAATTGCTATTCCGATGAATTAATTTGTCAAATAAATTTTAGACTAAATAGAAGAATACCGGATTAGCTCTCCTCAGAATAGCGATTATTATTTGATTATATTATATTATATTATTATATTATAATTATGATTTATTATTATTATATTATTATATTATAATTATGATTATAATTTATTATTATATTAATATTATGATGATTATTTTTTATTATAATTATTATTATATTATTATTATTATAATAATTATTATTATATTATCATCACTATTAGTATTATTATATTATTGTAATGATTGTTATTATATATTATCATCACCGTTAGTATTATTATATTTTTTATTATTATATTATTATAATTATGACTATAATTATTATTATCATTATTATGATTATAATTTTTATTTGATTATATTGTATTATATTATTACATTATTAAAATTAAAATTATTTATTATTATATTATTATAATTATGATTATAATTATAATTTTTTCTTATTATATTACTATATTTTGATTATTTTTATATATTTGTATATTACTATGATTGTAGTTATGAATATTATTATTTATTATTATTATTATTATTATTATTATTATTTTATTATTATTACTATTATGATTATTATTTTACTATTATTTTTATTATCATCATCATGATTAGTATTATAATTATCTATATTTTGACTATTCTGATTAATAACTGTCAAACGATATTTAGTGATATTTTCATTCTTACGAATAGTCAAAGATATCACTTTTCAACCTCTCTTTCAAAAAATATTATTCTATCACTCTTTTAAAATTATTACTATTTTAAAACTATTTCTTAATAAACGGACCGTTCATAACTTATCTCAAAATCTGAAAACTAACAACTATACTCTGATAACGCCGCCCTTTAAAAAGAGCAGAGGCCAGAGGGATATTTTTTTTTTTATGAATAGCAGAGGGATATCTGCTTTTAATAATCTTTATTAGAGAATTTGTTTGCTTTCCCATTCTAAATTCTCCTGATTTCATCTCCGACCCATTCCTTTCCATTTTGCTGTAATTAATTAACAAATGTAACAACAGTAATTAACTCGCTTAATTATAACAACTATTTAAATGAAAAGCAATGATAACGGATATCATTTCCATACAGAAATATGCAAATTTAACTCTGTTAAAAAAAAGATAGAAAAGATCTTTTAATATGAAAATTTTGTCCCCCAAATCTGTCCCTTAACTATCTTTCATCCATTTTTTTCGACAAGCTTCATATTCCATGATCAGATATTAATATTCCAGTAGTTAGGTATAAATATCTCTATAAGTAAATATCAATATCCATATATATAAAGGAAATGGATCACCTGACTATGGATTATTTTGTCAATCTTAATAATGAATTTTCAAATAAATAAGAAAAATATCATAAAAATATATTTTTTACAGATATAATTTTCTACTTATTGATTGATAATGATTTAATTTTCATATAATTTTATTATAATTTGATAAGTCATCAAAGACCACCAAAATTTTATATAATTTACAATGATTTTAATTTAACGATCTTTATGGACTATTAAATAATAATAAAATTGAATAAAATTTAAATCATCATTAATCTATAAGTAACATATCTATAAAAAAATTCTATTTTTTTTCATATTTATTTGTAAATCCATTATCAAGATTGTCAATATGTCATTGTCAAGTGATCCCCCCCCCCCCTCCTCTATACAAATATGAACAACAATGATGTTTTGGCCCATACTGCAGCATGTGTTTCGGTCTGTGTTTTGGCCATAATCAATTATGAATACTTATCCGATTAGATATGAACAGATAAGAACATCTTATTGATCAGATATGAACATTCTTTTAGTGGGAATGGTGCAGTGATGTGGAGCGTGTTACAAATTTATGCACGTTTTAATATATTTTTTATGTGGAAATACATTTTAGCATGTAATTAATTTAAAAGTATAAGAAATTGAACATTCTCAAGAATGAATTTCCGTCCATTCACAATATTTGTAGGTGTTGTGAGGATATTTATACCGTAAGCTTAAGATGCGGGGTAAAAAATTAAGAGATTTTTTGAAAATTTTTATTATAGAAGATGAGTTAGCACGCTCGTATCTCTCTATCTTTATATATATATATATATATCCAAAAATTTGTTTTTAAAAGATTTTACAGCAAATAATTATGTTAGCAACTTTTCTGTCTCCGTTTGGTCTATGCTATAAGGCGATTTCTTCAACACTATCCCATTATTTCTTTTTGTTAACCCTCCTATCTTGAAATGTATACAATTAAAATTTAAAACTGCTTCGGTACCTCTTTTTGAATCAGATTTGTTCAGGCACAGACAAAAATCAGATGGGTTGGAGTGTTGGACACTGGAGTATTTTCTTTTGGCAGTCAAGCCGCACCATCTGGATTCTTGTCACAGGCACGGAAATATTGGTTCAAGCGAGCTCAAATATCTTAACTCTTTAAGTCAGTTTTTGAGTTATTCTGCTATTGTTTTTTTAATGTTTTAGAATCATAGTTAAAAAATACTTAAAATAGTTAAAGCAGGCATTTCTGAAAATTTAGGTTACAAATTTAAAGTTCAGAGATAAAATATTGGGCACTTCTAACATATTGACCGATATAATAAAATTGGTATGTTTGTACTTTATTCATTTGAAGAAAATAAGGATTTGATTCTTTTCTTAAAATTCGTTTTCAATTAACCAAATTATTATTGTCCAGAAATAAAATAAATAAATAAATAAAATGCATGAGTAGTACACGTGAAAAGAAATATCGCGAATTAACTACCACACCATTAGGAGAGAGGAGAAGAAAATGCCATCAGGAACTAGAATGCGTCCTTATAAACGGCGACAAAAAAAAAATACTTAGGAATATTTGTCTATTTGGTTGAGCAAACAAAATATAATAAAATGGAAGTGTTAACAAACCCCGAAAATTGTAAATTAATGAGCTACTGATAGCGAAATAAGAAGAAATAATATTTACATCCATTCTCATAAAATTAAAATTATACTATATTTTTAATACGGCTTTATATTTAAAAATCTGAATAGTAAGCTGTATTAAAAATATGTCATAATTTTTAATTTAATTAAGACGGATGGATTAATCATGTAATACATTCAAGCTTCTATGAACACACACCCAGAAAAAAAAAAGGAATATGAGCTCCCTCACGAAGAAAAAAAAAATGTAAACCCTGGAAATTAACTTAGATAAGACACTCATTAAAATTTCTTCTTATGACGTTCTATTCACTTGCAAGTCGCATGAAAAAATATTCTTTTTGATAAAGTTTTATAGGACTTCTATATTCTCACTTCAAAAGGACGATGAAAGTCAGGGAAACGGGATCATTTATTTCGATGGAAGAGTACCGTGTGCCACTTATATTGTTCTATGGAAGAGTAATTTTTCACGCGGAAAAACACAAGTTCTAGAATTTATTTCGTATCAACTATCAACTAAATAACAACAATAAAGTTTTTAATCTCAAATAAATTAAAATAAATTAGAAATATAACTCAATCTAAAAGCATAAAGATCAGAAATCTCAAATGTAAATAAATAAAATAAATAAATGAATAAGTAAACAATTCGCTTTAACTATTGGATGCA